>CM031238.1:694474143-694677188 GCA_018340775.1 Taxus wallichiana var. yunnanensis
ATCAAAAATAAAACAATCGATCCATTTTTTAAAAAAAATATATACCACGACGTAGATCTGAGTAGTCTCTTCTTTCTAAAAATATAATTTGACAAATCTTCTAACTAATATAAGGTGTCCATATTATTTATTTTCTAACTATGCCTTTTATATAGCTATTTTTGAAGTGTAAATATGTCTATCTTTCATGGTGTATCTTTTTTTTTGGGTGATCAAAATTTTTAAAAAAAATATACTAGTCCAAACTAGGCATAATTCTATACATATTCAAAAAAAAATTCTAATTTTTCATATTTTTAACTAGGTCAGTTAGGGGGCCACTCGAGCTCCATTATTTTTCAAATACATAAAAATGTTTCTTTTAGAAAAATCACAATTAAAAAAATATTTTAAAAAGCTTCTTTAAAAATGGAGCCCAAACTAGATGTTCCTAGCTATCTTTCTACAAACTTGAATTTGTTTTCAAAAATACTAAATGGTGCTCAAAAAAAGGTGGGGGACACAAAAGTCACTCTATTATGTTTTAACAAAACAAGAGCATCTATTTATTCTTAATATTGGTATTTACAAGTTTTTTTCGATTAAACTAATCTATTTTCAATAAAATTTAGTATCTTAGAAACTAGACTCAAAATGCTAGTAATTCATATTTTGGGCATTACATATTCCAATTTTATGTGTAACTATTTGTGAAAAACTAATAAAAGTTGAAGTTTTTTTGGCATAATAAATGCATCCACTGTAAGACCCCCTTATGGCCCCCAATTTGGTGCACTTACCCATGTTTCAAATTTGTGGGAGGTAGTAGAAACAACAAAACAATATCTAAAGGATTGAAGAAACACCACAAAGACATGTTTTATTACTCTATATGGGTGCATAGACCATTAACTATTTACTCGAGGCAAAAATCCACTTACGGATTCCTACCATAGGAAAAGATTCAACTCAAATGGAGTTGGGAAACAAATTTGTGAGTTTCCTATGCCAATAATGTCTCCTCCTTAAATGAGAAGTTTTCTTATATATAGAAGTTTAGAATGATGAAATTAAGGTTAGAGAGAAAGGAGGAAAATGAGACCTTTTTTGAGAATTCAACCACCCAATGTCCATTAATTCCTTTAACGAGACAAGCTTAATCTTTATCAAATATACCTCTCCATGCCCACTTTTGTCATGTTTGTAATTGCTTAATAGCAAATCAAATCAAATCTGGTAGGTATGTTGAAATAATCGAGATCTCATATTGATGGCTTTTCGCAAAAGATGTTTTCTATTCTTCACCCACCAACACTTTTTAAAAAATGATATTTTATGCTTCCATGGCATAAAGGAGGTAGATATTTCTGGTGCCAAATTTGTTGGTTTTGGGAACCTATTTGAAAGATAGTCCTATTTGAATGTTTCGAGTTGGTTTTGACAAAATGGTGAAAACCTGTGCGGTAATGGGTCAATAGTTAAAACTCACTTTGTGCCTTTTGGCACCAAAAATACAAAATGGAAAATTGCCCCGTAGTCCCGTAATTCACATTTGGCAAAAAGTCATTTTCAGTTCCCGACAATCCACTTTTTCCATTCTGGGAAAAATTCTCTCCCATGCCCGCCACCTCACATGTAATTGAGGCTTGACACATGTCTCATTTGGCATCGGCGAGAGGCATGACTCATTTTTGGTACTTTGCGCCTTCTTATCGGGGAAAAAAAGTTCAAACCCCGCCTCGATGACCTGCCTTCCCTCGTTTGACTTTTGAACATGGCCACATGTCCCAATTATGGGCCTTAGGTATTTTTCTTCATTTGTCTTTAATATCCCCATAGGCTTGCGAGCATGAGAAATTCACTATGTGCGCCTTATTTAATAAAAAGCAAAAAGTTCACAAACTCCCAAGTAGGGCGACTTGAAATTTTCTTTCGGGTAAATTTCCTCTTCAAGCCCACTAGCCCGCATTTGCAATTTGGGTGAAAAGTCCAAATATCTCTTACCGCCCGCCTCTCACATTGGTAAATAGTATCCTTAAAACTCCCGCCGATCCGCTTTTGGGTAAAAATACCTTAAAAGGCCCATCGGCTCCGTAACTTACAAAATATGAGGAGTTAGAAGGACTTCTTTATATTCTTGAAAGGGGGAAGAAATTTCCTATCTGATGGAAATGTTTTCAAGAGAAACCTTAAGTGATTAGAATATATAAAAAAATGGATTGAAGCACTAAAGGAGGGAAAATGGGTACATTAGGAATCAAAATAAGCATAAGTTATCTTAGATAACAGTAAAGCAATTAGCACTCTAATTTGTATTACATCTACTCACCACGTAGCCATCAACTTTAGGAAATATGTGTACTAAAAATACATTTTGAATCTCCCCACCATTATTCCATGACTCATTCATTAAAACCGTTCCTTTAACGATGCCCAAATGTTGACATGACTCACAAATGTAACTTACTATTAGGATCTTGAATGCTCTCATCATTAGGTCGACCTTGAATTGACTTTGATGAGGGCATTGAAAATATAGTATCTGCCCCATAGTGGGTTAACTTAAAAACATTTTTTTCAAAATTTAACTTATCAAAGATAATATGAAATTTATACCAGTTAAGGAATAATTTTTTTTTTAAAGTGTTCCCAACAAAATTCCAGAGTCCATTACAATAGTTATCAAAACATCCTACACAAACACTAAGAGAGAGAAATTCATCCTTAGCATAGATAGATTATCTTCTTGGGGCATGGAAAGAAATTTCCCCAGGTGCGAAGAGATTTCCTCAGGCAGAAAGAAACTTTCTTCTGGGCACGGTGAAAGAGAGGGCGTGGAAGAAACTCTTTTCTCCCGGCAAAAATGAAAGCGCAGAAGAGACTCATTTTCTCCCGGGAAGACAGGGCATGGAAGAGACTCATTTTTCTCCCGGGCATGCAAGATAGAAGCATGAGAGACTCATTTTCTCATGGGGTGCACAAGATAGGTGTAAGAGGATTTTCATCTTCAGGTCAAAGAAGCTCTGGGCATGCAAGACGGGCGTGCAAGAGAGCTTTTCCTCTTCTTGAACTTCAAAGGCCATAACTTTGATAGGGAACTCCATTTTTGGAAAACGAGGACTTTTCAAAATATCTCGATGTCCTCTTTGCACAAAAACCTTAAGAATTTAATTTGGATAAATTTTTAAGGGTCAATTTTGAGAAAATGCTCTACAGGCTTATAAAATGAAAACTAGTAACATTTGACTTATAAAATTTTGTTCAATTCGACCTCCTTCCTTTCTCAACATGCCAAAAAGACATGGAGGGTTTCTCTTAGAGGAATTTAGGATGGATTGCAAGGTATAATTTGTTTGATTGAAGATCAATTCAAATTTCTCAATTTTGACAAAAAATGACTGCAGTTTTTCCTTTGTTCGATTTGAAAGGTTCTTAAAAATTTCTTAAGTGTTTTAGTTTGTTTGGGGTCATTTTAAACATACTAAGTTCACTAAATATGATTCATTTTCTTATTCATTGTTGTAGGGGTCATTCTGTACATTTTTGATAAAAATTTGTAGAGTTTACAGTGAAATAAAAATGAAGTTTATACATTTCAAAAACAGAGATTAATCTATTTCTTTTGCCACACTATAAAAACATTGAATTCATTCCATGCTAGTTTTAAATAGTTATCTTTCCTTCAATCAAATGTAGAAACAAGAATGCAGCTTCTATTTTTTTTTTTTCAAATCATACATTTCTTCAAAAACAGAGTAATGTATTTTCTTCATACGTATTCACTTTTTCATCTTTCCAACAGAGATTTCAAAATACATTCAACAATCAGATTTCAATTCCTAATAATGCCATTTGAGAAAAGTAATACAATCCTTTATTGATTCAAAAATATACCTTTACAACTTCTTCTTTCACTTCACAATTACAATATATAGAATACAATTTTTCTTTCACATTCATGCAAAGACAAAAAATAGAGTGTAACTCTTTCACATTCAAAAGGGAATTTCATTTCCAAACATAGTAACTTTTCAACATGAAATATATTACATTGTCATCCACTTGAAGTGGGAAATGGTTCACAAAAAGAAGTCTCTCAAAGGACTGTCAAAACTATCTTTTCCTTTGCTCCAGAACAACAACATGAAATCCATCCATTTTCAATTTTGATCACAACAAAGGTAGGGGAAAGGCAATGCTCTCCACCCAACCAAGACATCCAATGAAAGGAGAAGCCATCCTTCTTCATTGGCCCCGAGCCCCAACCACATTGCAATAAGAAATGTGACTCAACTCATGGCAAAACAATAGCTTCCACATCACAAAGAAATCTTTCAACATGCACATTTCATATTAAAACATAGTCCAAAACAAAACAACAATTTTACAACCACATGAAAGACAAAAAACAAAACTTAGGCTTCTTCATGCAAGCCAAAGGAGCAAGAAACTATGGGGGATGCTACTTATGCCTCCCAAAGGGGAAATGGGTATCACCACCTAGAACAAACCACCAAAATACATATCATTTCAAATCCCTGACATACCCTTATGCCTCCCCCAAGTACCCCTTATTCCTCACATTTCCTTATGCCTCCCCAACCTCTTATGGCACCCCATAACGAGTAAAGAAATGCAAGCTATTTCTTTGTAAGGTGGAACCCAAATCCCAACTCCCTCCACACTTATACCTCCCCAAAACACTTATGCCTCCCACAAAATAAACCCCATAGTCTTCTCCTACACCATCCCTAAGCCATCTACCCAACCAGCCAACAAATAAAACAACACATTCAAACATTCAACCATTTACATATGCATAAAATAAAAGGAGAGCATTTCAAGAGCCAAGCTCCTACCTCTCCATGATGGAGTTTGTTCCAAGGTTCCAAAACAACAAGCTTTCCAATGCAAAAAGTCCAAGATCAACAATCCACAAGCATGCAACAATCTCCAATCTTCTCCAAAAGCAAGAGCTCTCAAAACCCAAAAAGAAGTCTCCCAAAAATGAAGTGATAAAAGTGAAGCAACCCCAAAAAAAAGCTAAGGAATTCCAATAAATAGAAGAGGAAAGAGAAGAGGATGAGGTGGATCCATGTAGGATGCCACATCACACATCCTCAACCCCAACACAAAAGTCAACTTCATTCTCCAATGCATAATCAATAGGTGGGTGAATAATATGACAATTTTACTTACACACTCAAACAAGCCCACACCCCATAAGGACTGAAATTAAAACATGTAAGAAAAGTGCAATAAAACATTCAACATGACTTACAAAATGCATAAAAGAAGGTCTAAATTTAACTCTCCAACCATAGGTAAGGTTGGTATATAAATTTAAGAGGCATGGGACAAGTTTAACTTGTCCCACAAGCCTCCAAAATCAGCCTCCAAGGACAAATTCAATTTCAAAGAAGATGAAGTGTTTCTTACTCCAAAATCAACTTACATATCTCTTACACATTACTTACACATTTCTTACAACACTTTTAATTCAAGGCCAACAACTCTATTAATTACTTTCTTATGACATATTTTAATTAATTATCTTAACAACATGATTACTCACAATATTAACACACCATTTAATAAATAATGAAAGGGTCAATGCACCACAAAATAAACACATGCAAACATTAACAAAGGACCAAATAAAAAAAAATACATAAAATCCCTTGGTCACATTTAAAGGTGATCCCCCATGGGAATCCCTAACACAAACAAACACACACAAACAAATACAGTTGCCATGGTGACCTTGTTGAATTCATCTAGAATTCCAAAGTGGTTGGTCTCCAATCCCCGATGTTTGTTGTGATATTTTAAACCTACAAAATACAAATACCTCCTTTGGCCTCATGGCCATATCAGAACATCCAAATGAATATAAATATAATTTCAAGATCATCAATATATATGAATCACAACAATCATCAAGACAATCAACAATATCAC
The DNA here is from genome assembly GCA_018340775.1 of Taxus wallichiana var. yunnanensis. Taxonomy (NCBI): domain Eukaryota; kingdom Viridiplantae; phylum Streptophyta; class Pinopsida; order Cupressales; family Taxaceae; genus Taxus; species Taxus wallichiana. The sequence continues at coordinate 694,480,084 of CM031238.1, forward strand.
TTACAATTTCATCCACAACTATATCATCATCAATTTTAATTCAATTTTCATTTTCTAGGTCTACTCAAAATATCCAAATATCACAAGTCCGAACAACATCTATAATATAACCATGTCAAATAGTATATCAACATCAATATCTAAAATGTCTCTAATAATCATCACATCATATAAGAATCAAAGTCAACAATAATCCATGATCGAACATCTAACATCATACTAAATCAAAACTATAATAATGTCCATAATATAGTCAACAATGTCATGATCAGTATCAAAAGGTGTCAAAGGGAAGTGGGCACTACATCCCCCTCCCCTTAGACTCAACTTCCTCCTGAAGTCACTGGAATAGATGTGGAAACTAAACTCATAACAATGTAGCATCCTCCCAAGTAGCTGCAGTCTCATCATATTTGTCCCACTGCACTCACACCTATCAATCTCTCTACCTCAAAGGCCCAAGGGTCCTGTGATCTATAATGCGAATGGGCTCCACCATCACCTACCCTAATCCTACACATGCAATGAGGTCCAATCCAACACATGAGAAGGATCTTAATATATCTCCTAAGGACTGAAACATGAAACACATCATGTACGTGAGACAAGCTAGGTGGCAATGCTAGATGGTAGGCCAAAGGGCCGATACGCTCCAAGATCTCAAAAGGACCAACGAATCTAGGAGCTAACTTAGAACCTTTTCCATAATGGATAGGGCTCTTATGTGGCCTGACATGAAGGAACACCTTCATGCCCACATCAAAACTACAGTCAGTCCTATGCTGATCTGCATACTTCTTCTTCCTATCCTGTGCCTCCTGCAGTCTCTGTCTGATCAAAACCACCTATTGCTCCATGTCCTGTAACAAAGCTGGTCCAAGAGAAACCTTGTCCTCTAACCTGTCCTAGCTAAGAGGTGTCCTGCACTCTCTACCATACAAATCCTAAAAGGAGCCATGCCTATAGAACTCTAAAAACTATTATTGTAGGAAAACTCCACCAAGTACAGGTACTCCTCCCATCTCGACTGATGATCCATAACATACATCCTGAGCATATCCTCTAAAATCTTATTCACCCACTCAGTCTGTCCATCTGTCTCGGGGTGATATGTTGTGCTGAAATTGATCTTCATCCCGAGGGCATGCTGCATGGTAGTCCAAAAATGGGAAGTATACAAAGGATCATGGTCACAAATGATCTTCCACGGAATCTCATGTGCAACTTGACGATCTCATCCAAATAAACCCATGCCACTGCACTAGCTATATAAGTGGTCTTCACCAGAAAAGTGAGCCACTTTTGTCAATTTATCCACCATGACCATGATGGCATCGTGGTGATATCTCGACATCGGTAGCCCAATGAAGTCCATGGAAATGGTGTCCCACTTCCACTCCGGTATAGCATGAGGAAAGAGAAGGCCAACTAGATGTTGATGCTCAGCCTTCACTTTCTAGCACTCTAAACAACATGACACAAACTGAGCCACATCTCTACAAAGTCCTCTCCAGTGATATATAATTGTCTCAAAGTAGTGCATGCATCTTCTTCACCCCAGGGATGGGCTGAATAGGGTGCATGATGTGCCTCTATCAAGATGTCCTGCCTCAAGCCTCCATCACTGGGAACATAAATCCAACCTCTATGCCTGAGAAGTCCATCTACCTCTAATGAGAAACCATCAAACTTCCCCTCAAGGGTCTCTGGGACTCGATCTCCACTCTCGTTGTAATGTAGAAGTTATCAAGAGGAAGTTGTGTAGAATCCTTCTCCAAAATCTGTGCCCACTTACTAAAGTGGCCATAACCACATGTCTTCATCTATTGAGATATCTACAACCACATTCTCCTTCCCTTCACATGCTCTATCTCCATATCATACTCACAAAGCAACTCCATCCAATAACGCCGTTGACAGCATTGAGATTGGGCTATGTGAAGAGGTGGCGAAGACTCAAGTGATCTGTCTTGAGTGTGAATCTCTGACCAAGAAGAAAGTGTCTCCATCAAACCAAGGCATGAACAATTTCCAAGCTCAAGATCATGAGTCGAGATAATTGAGCTCATAATCTTTGAGTTTGTGAGACTCAAAAGCCACTACTCTTCCCTCCTGCATCAACACACCTCCAAGTCCTACCAAAGAAGCATCCGTGCATATGAAAAACTCACCCTATGGATCCGGCACTACAAGAATGGGTTATAGTGAGGCATTCCTTCAATGTTCTGAAGCTTGCTCACATCTATTCGACCAAAAAACTTCTTCCCTTTCCACTGAAGGGAAGTGATGGGGTGTGCAATGAATCGAGAGAAGTCTTGAACAAATCTCCTATAATAACCTGCTAATCCCATGAAGTTATGCACCTCTGTCACACTAGTGGGTGCTTGGCCAATCCATAATAGCTCTAATCTTAGAAGGATCGACTATGATACCTTCCCCATAGAAATGATGTGGCCCAAATACTGCACCTCTTTCGAAAGAATGCACACTTCTCCAAGTTCCCATAAAGCTACTACTCACAAAGACACTTTGAAGAACTCGAAAGGTGCCCCTCCACTCTTCATGCATATGTGAGTAAATCAAAATTTCATCAAGGAAGATGAGCATGAAGTGATCTAAGAAATTCCTGAATACCCCATTCATCAAACTCATAAATACTAGGGGCATTCATCAAACCAAAAGGCACCACTGTGAACTCATAGTGCCCATATCTCGTATGAAAAGTGGTCTTATGAATATCCACCTCTGTAATCCTCAGCTTGATGATAGCCTGACTTAAGATCAATCTTAGAGAAAATTGTGGCTCCCTTCATCTGATCAAACAAATCATCTATGCGTGGAAGGGGATAACGATTCTTGATCGTTACCTTGTTTAGCTGGCAGTAATCAATACACAACCACAAGGATCCATCCTTCTTCTTCACAAAAATCACCAATGCACCCCAAGGGGATACACTAGGATGGATTAGGCCTTTCTCCAAAAGCCCTCAAGCTGCAAACTTGAGCTCACAGCTCAGTGTGGTCATCCGATAAGGTGCTCGTGAGATAGGCTCTACTCCCAGAAACTAAATCTATATGAAAATCAATCTCACGTGGGGGTGGTAACCTTGGTAGCTCCCCTAGAAAGACATCTAAAAACTCTCTCAAAATGGGATGGTCATCTAGCGATGGTCCACTAGACCCATCCTTAGATCTGTCACTAACTGTGACAACATACATCTGACAACCCCATCGCACACACCGCTTAAGCTACATAGTGGAGATGGTGCGAATGGAAATAGGTCTCCTACCCCTAAGATCACTGACTCAACTCCTAGATCATCTACACAAGATATGATCTTGTGGTAACAATCCACTCTAGCTCTGTGTGCAGATAACTAGTCCATGCCCAAGATGACTCCATAAGAGCCCAAAGGAAGGATACGAAGATCCGAGGTAGTGGTGAAAGGTCCCAAATCCACTACACACTCCTTAACTAAGGAGTCCACTGAGATCTTGGCTCCCAAAGCCATCTCAATGTCCCAACTAAGACCCTTCCTAACTACCACCAGCCTACATCACTCTACTAAAGATGGTGCAATAAAAGAATCTGAAGAACTAGAATCAAACAAAATAGAGGTAGGAATACCACCAATGCTACATGTGGTCTCAATCACGGTACTTTGATGCTCATCCTGGCGGTTCTTGACACTACATAGATCTGATGACTACGTCCCATGTCACCAATGGTAGGCTTTGAGATCTATGTCTTACCCTTGTTAAGAGGGTTTCGAGAGGGTAATCTCTCAAAAATGTCCATCAACACTACAAACCAAAAACAACCACCGATCCTCTCCCATGTGTAGCAATTCCATGCCGGTACTTTGAGGTATGTGGTGTGGATCTTGATGATCTAGCTATGGACTACTGAGGTCTCTACTAGTGAGCTCCTGCTGACTGAGCCCTCTGGGCACCTTGTGTCTGATGGGACCCCTAGGAGGAGGCCCCATACTCTCGACCTCTGTGTGCATCAAATCTCTATGGAGGTCTATAAGGTGGGTGGGACTATACTACTTTTGCTGCTGTGGTCTAAAAGATGACTGTGTTGAACCCTGTCCACCACGAGGAGGAGGTACTGACCCCCTCGATCTACTATTGTTTACATCTATTTGTATGGCTCTGGACTCGGACTCTCTAGCTGCCTTGTGGGTCTTCCCCAAGTCTCCTCTGCTATATAGGCCTTCTCAATGGCCTCAGCTAATGTTTGTGGACAATGGATCCATATTGCACCTCCAATGTCTAGATTTAGGCCCCGGATGAACCTGTGGATCCATACCTTCTCATCCTGCATGTAATCAACATACTGGAGTAGATCAAGAAATCTACTCTCATACTCAACTACTATAAAGAGATTCTGTCAGGTCATGAAACTCATCTATCCTCTGTTGTATGAACCTCTGTGACAAATATATACTCCTGAAATGCTCCTCAAAGAGCTCCTAAGTAACTATCTCAAAATCCACATGGAGCTTCTACTCCTCTGTCCTCCACCAGACACACTTGCTCCATCTCTCAGTAGATGGATCGTAACATGAGCTTTCATGTTGCTAGAACAAGGGCAGAGCTTGAAGCATCCGCTCAAGCTCACCAACCAGGCCTCTTCCTAAATCCACCTATGTCACTAGAATAATGTGATGGTCATAGCTTTAGATCTCCCTGATGTGGTCTGAAGCTATAGTCTGACCCCCTAGGCCTCCCTGCATGCTCATCTCTAAGCCTAGGGCTCTGAGACCTATCTCTATGTCCTAAACTCAGGTCTCCTATCCCCTCTATGGTGACTCTTCTCTAACTGACTCCACATGGGAGTTCTCTCCTCTATGCTCCTCACTATGCCAAGGAGATGCATGAGCCTCAATGGATGTCACCCTATCATGTCTCGACTAAATGTGCTCCTACGGTCCCTCCGCGTAGAGCGGCATTAACATCCTAAAGTGTCTGTAAAATATGTGGTAGGATAGTTGCTACAACATGATCTAGTGGTGGTAAGTCTAGGTCTATGTGAAAATGACCCCTCATCTTGTCTACACCTCCTGCATAGACCAAGGTGAGAGTTAGTTCATTTTCTAGGTTTTATTCAGTTTTCCATGTTCACTAATTATGCAATTTCAAACAAAGTTGTTCTCTAGATTTGAAAGTGTGCTAGGTTTAATATTGTACTAGGTTTAAAGTTTGTGTCTCAAGTCTTCTAGTGTGCCCAAGGGTCCAAGATTTTGAACCCATGGCTCTGATACCAAGTGTAACACCCATCTAAAAACAACCACTCGAGACCAAGAACAACCTAGGTTTAGTTAGGAAAAGTTAAGGAATTTTTTTTTTTTTAAAGTGTTCCCAACAAAATTTCCAGAGTCATTACAATAGTTATCAAAACATCCTACAAAACACTAAGAGAGAGAAAGTCATCCTTAGCATAGATAGATTATCTTCTTGTGGGGCATGGAAAGAAATTTATTTCCTCGGGTGAAAAAGTGGGCACAGGAAGAAACTTTCTCTTGGGCATGTGAAAGAGGCGCAGAAGAAACTCTTTTTTCTCCCCGGGTCACAAGAAAGATGGGCGCGAAGAGACTCTTTTTCTCTGAGCACGCAAGATAGGGCGCGAGAGACTCTTTTTTTTTGGGCACAAAAGATGGGCACACAAGAGAATTTCTTCTCCTAGGGCATGTAATATAGATGCAAGAGGTGTTTCCTCTTTTCTGCATGGGTGCAAGAAGCTCGCAGGCATGCAAGAAGCTCTGGGTGCGCAAGACTAGTGCACAAGAAGTTTTTCTCTCTTCCAACTTCAAAGGCCATAAATTTTGATAGGGAACTCAATTTTTGGAAAACAAGGACTTTTTAAAAATCTCTCGATGTCCTCTTTACACAAAAACCTTAATAATTTAATTTGGATAAATTTTTAAGGGTCAATTTTGAGAAAATGCTCTGTAGGCTTATAAAATGAAAACTGGTAACATTCGACTTATAAAATTTTGTTCAATTCAACCTCCTTCCTTTCTCAACATGCCAAAAGACATGGAGGTTTGCACTTAGGTAAATTTAGGATGGATTTCAAGGTTAATTTGTTTGATTGAAGATCAATTCAAAATTTCTCAATTTGACAGCAAAACGACTGTGAGAAGTTTTGCGCCTGATTCTGAAAGGTTCTAAAAAATTTCTTAAGTGTTTTAGTTTGTTTGGGGTCATTTTAACCATACTAAGTTCACTAAGTGATTCATTTTCTTATTCATTGTTATAGGGGTCATTTTGTACATTTTTGATAAAAAATTTGCAGAGTTTATAGTGAATAAAAATGAAGTTTATACATTTCAAAAATAGAGATTAATCTATTTATTTTTCCACACTATAAAAACATTTGAATTAATTCCATGCTAGTTTTAAATAGTTATCTATCCTTTAATCAAATGTAGAAACAAGAATGCAGCTTCTCTTTTTTTCAAATCATACATTTCTTCAAAAACAGAGTAATGTATTTTCTTCATATGTATTCACTTTATCATATTTCCAATGAAGATTTCAAAATACATTCAACAATCATATTTCAATTCTAATAATGCCATTTGAGAAAAGTAATACAATCCTTTATTGATTCAAAAAGATACCTTTACAACTTCTTCTTTCACTTCACAATTACAATATACAAATACGAATTTCTTTCACATTCATGCAAACTAGAAAACAAAGTGTAACTCTTTCACATTCAAAAGGGAATTTCATTTCCAAACATAGTAACTTTTTCCATGAAATATATTACATTGTCATCCACTTCTAAGTGGGAAATGGTTCACAAATAGAACTCTCACAAGGGACCAGTCAAAACTATCTTTTCCTTTGCTCCCAGAACAACAACATGAAATCCTCCATTTTCAATTTTGATCAAAACAAAGGAAAAGGAAAGGCAACACTCTCTACCTAATAAAGACATCCAATGAAAGGAGAAGCCATCCTTCTTCATTGGCCCCGAAGCCCAAACCACAATGCAATAAAAATGTGATTCAACTCATGGCAACAACAGGCTTCCACATCACAAAGGCAATCTTTCAACATGCACATTTCATATTAAAACACCGTCCAAAACAAAATTACAGTTTTATGACCATAAGAAAGACATAAAAACAAAACTCGGCTTCTTCATGCAAGCCAAAGGAGCAAGAAACTATGGGGGATGCTACTTATGCCTCCCAAAGGGGAAATGGGTATCACCACCTGAGAATAAACCACCAAAATACATATCATTTCAAATCCCTAACATACCCTTATGCCTCCCCAAGTACCCCTTATTCCTCACATTTCCTTATGCCTCCCCAACCTCTTATGGCACCCCATAATGAGTAAATAAATGCAAGCTATTTATTTTTAAAAGGTGGAACCCAAATCCCAACTCCCTCCACACTTATACCTCCCCAAAACACTTATGCCTCCCACAAGAAAACCCCATAGCCTTCTCCTACACCATCCCTAAGCCATCTACCCAACCAACCCAAAAAAAAAACATTACACATTCAAACATTTAACCATTTACATATGCATAAAATAAAAGAAGAGCATTTCAAGAGCTAGCTCATACCTCTCCATGATGGAGTTTGTTCCAAGGTTCAAAAATAAGCTTCCAATGCAAAATAATCCCAAGATCAGCCAATCCACAAGCATGCAACAATCTTTAATCTTCTCCAAAAGTAAGATCTCTCAAAACCAAAAAGAATTCTCCCAAAATGAAGTGATAAAAGTGAAGCATCCCAAAAAACAAGCTAAGGAATTCCAATAAATAGAAGAGGGAAGAGAAGAGGATGAGGTGGATCCATGTAGGATGCCACATCACACATCCTCAACCCCAACAAAAATTCAACTTCATTCTCCAATGCATAATAAATAGGTGGGTGAATAATATGACAATTTTACTTACACACTCAAATCAAGCCCACACCCCATAAGGACTGAAATTAAAATATGTAAGAAAAGTGCAATAAAACATTCAACATGACTTAAAAAATACATAAAGAAGGTCTAAATTTAACCTCTCCAACCATAGGCAAGGTTGGTATGCAAATTTAAGAGGTATGGACAAGTTTAACTTGTCCCACAAGCCTCCAAAATCAACCTCCAAGAACAAATTCGGATTTCCAAGAAGATGAAGTGTTTCTTACTCCAAAATCAACTTAAATATCTCTTACACATCACTTACACATTTCTTACAACACTTTAATTCAAGGCCAAAAACTCTATTAATTACTTTCTTATGACATATTTTAATTAATTAACTTAACAACATGATTACTCACAATAATTAACACACCATTTAATAAATAATGAAAGGTTCAATGCACCACAAAATAAACACATAAAAATTAACAAAGGACAAAATAAAAGAAAAACATAAAATCCCTTGGTCACATTTAAAGGTGATCCCCCATGGGAATCCCTAACACAAAAAAACACACACAAACAAATACAATTGCCATGGTGACCTTGTTGAATTCATCTAGAATTCCAAAGTGGTTGGTCTCCAATCCCTCGATGTTTGTTGTGATATTTTAAACCTAAAAATACAAATACCTCCTTCGGCCTCATGGCCATATCAGAACATCCAAATGAATATAAATATAATTTCAAGATCATCAATATATATGTGAATCACAACAATCATCAAGACAATCAACAATATCACTTACAATTTCATCCACAACTATATCATCATCAATTTTAATTCAATTCTCATTTTCTAGGTCTACTCAAAATATCCAAATACCACAAGTCCAAACAACATCTATAATATAACCATGTCAAACAATATATCAACATCAATATCTAAAATGTCTCTAATAATCATCACGCATCATATAAGAATCAAAGTTAACAATAATCCACGATCAATCATATAACATCATACTAAAATAAAACTATAATAATGTCCATGATATAGTCAATAAAGATGTCATGATCAATATCAAAATGTGTCAAAGCTTATGGATATTATTGTAGCTTTTTGATTTGGAATGAAATTAGATATTAGAGATCATGGACTGTTGTTGATTTTGATTCATATATGATGCATGTGGATTATTAGAGACATGTTATATTGATGTTAATATGTTGTTGGCATATTTATATATTTATATTTCAGACATGCGATATTTCGTCACACTGAGTAGGCTTTGATAATTGTACTAATGTTGTGATCATTTTGACATGGATGAGATGTATAATAGAAACTATAAATGATATCGTATTTTCCTAGATGATATTTGATTCGTATAGAGATGATTGTGGATTTATATTGTATATTTTATCCTAGATGTTTTTGATGCGGCCATGAGGCCGAAGGAGGTATTATGTATTTTGCAGGTACATATGTCACAACAAACATTGAGGGGATTGAAACCAACCACATTGAAGTCTATATGAATTCAACAAGGGTCACCATTATGACATGTGTTTGTGTGTGTGTGCTTGAGTTTTAGTTAAGGAGAAATTGTGACCAAGGGGTTATGTGTTGTATTTTCTTTAGTTTCTTTTACTTAATGTAGTGTGTGATTTTTAGTGATGTAATTTCCTTGTTTTAATCATTTAGAAATGATGTTTTATTCTCCTCTATATTAATGGGTTTTAGTGTCCTATTTAAGTTAATTAATCTTGTTATTAACTAATTGTGGATGTGACCAAAAGTTTTCATTTATTAGACTAGATGGCTCTTGGGCTTTGTGTTGTAAGATTGAGTGCTTGTGACCTTGAGTGTTGTACACTCTACCCCCTCATGGAAATTCGAATTTGGCCTTAAGGGCCAATTTTGAAGGCTTGTGGGACAAGTTAAACTTGTCCCACACCTCTTAAATTGCTATGCCAACCCTACCTATGGGTTGGGGGTCAAAATTAGACCCCATTATGTGTTTTGGGAAGACAAATTGTAAGTCTTTATTGCACCTTCTTACATGTAATTACTTTTGGTCCTTAAGGGGTGTGGGCTTGGATTGTGTGTGTAAGTAAAATGTCATTTCTTCACCCACTTATTAATTGTGCTTTGGAGTTTGAAGTTTGACTTGTGAGGTGGAGTTGAGGATGAGTGATGTGGCATCCTACATGGAGCCACCTCACCCTCCTCTCTCCCTTTTTTATTTATTCAAGTTCTTTTTCTTGTTTGGGGGTTACTTCATTCTTTTGTGCTCTTTCATTTTCTTGGAGTTAGAGGATTTTGGAGAGCTTGTGGTCTTATGGGAGCTTGTTGGTGATTTCTTGGGTTTGAAGGATCTTGGAGTTGGAATCTTGGAACAAGCTCTACTATGGAAAGGTAGGAGCTTTACTTTTTCTTATGTTATTCCTTTATTTTGTGTTTGTGTGCTTGTTTTTGTTGAGTGTTTGGAATGCTTGTTGGGTACTTGGGTAGATTTCCTAAGTGTGGTGTAGGAGGGGACTATGGGGAGAATTCATGTAGGGAGGCATAAGAGTTATTTCATTTTTGGAGGGAGTTTGGGTTGGGTGCCCCACCTTGGATAAGGAATGCTTGCATTTCTTACTTGTTCTTGTATGAGGGAGGCATAAGAGAATGAGGGAGGCATAAGAGTATGTAGGGGATTTGAGATTTTATTGGAGGATTTAAGGTGGGCACCCATTTCCCATTAGGAGGCATAAGTGGCCTCCCCATAGGTTCTTTCTCCTTTGGATCTTCATTTAGAATCCTTGTATATTTTTGTTGTTTCTCCTTTTTGTTTGTAGTTTGAGTTGAATGTGAATTTGGAATGGTTGTGAAATATTTGGTTTGTGATGTGGAAGCTTGTTGTTGCCATGTGTTGGAATCACCTCTCATTGTAATGTGGTTGGGGCTTGAGGGCCAATGAGGAGGAAGGCTTCTCCTCCTCATTGGAATTCTTGGTTAGGTGGAGAGTGTTGCCTCTCCCCCTTTTTTGTTGTGATCATGAATTATGGTGGATCTATTTTATTGGTGTTGAAAAGATGGAGCTTTCTTGAAGACTTGACTTAGAGCTATGTTTGAAGACAACTTGGATTTCATTTTAGCATTCATTTTAGAGTATGTGCTAAGCATAAGAGGTACTTGAGGGAATAATAAGAGTATGTAGGGGATTTGAGATTTTTATTGGAGGTTTTAAGGTGGGCACCCATTTCCCATTGGGAGGCATAAGTGGCCTCCCCATAGGTTCTTTCTCTTTTGGATCTTCATTTAGAAGCCTTGTATATTTTTGTTGTTTCTCCTTTTTTGTTTGTAGTTTGAGTTGAATGTGCATTTGGAATGGTTGTGAAATACTTGGTTTGTGATGTGGAATATTTTTGTTGCCATGTGTTGGAATCACCTCTCATTGTAATGTGGTTGGGGCTTGGGCGCCAATGAGGAGGAAGGCTTCTCCTCCTCATTGGAATTCTTGGTTGGGTGGAGAGTGTTGCCTCTCCCCCTTTTTTGTTGTGATCATGAAGTATGGTGGATCTATTTTATTGGTGTTGAAAAGATGGAGCTTTCTTGAAGACTTGACTTAGAGCTATGTTTGAAGACAACTTGGATTTCATTTTAGCATTCATTCTTGTATTACTCCCCACTTTAAGCGAAAGACATTGTAGTAATCCTTGTGGGAAAAGTTGTATTGATTATTGAATTTCAAAGTTGCATTGTATATTAAAAGGGAAGGGAAGAATTGTGTTTGAAGAGTTAGTTTGTTGAAGTATAAAAGAAGCTTTAATATATATATATCCATTGAAGCTGATTTATTTTGCACAAAATGGTGTTGCTCTTGTTTTATAATATATTGTTGGAAACATTATTGTAAACTTATTTTTGGAATGTTGGAAAATTTTTATCAAAAGATGTTACATTTCATTGTGTTAATTGAAAGGAAAGCATTGAAAAGTAAACTATCTTCTTGCATTTTATTGTATTTTTGTAGGAAAGATAAACATATTAAAGCTTGATAGAAAGGGTATAAGTTGTAAATTGTTACTTGTTTGATTTATTAAACTATAGAAATTCTTAATACTAGTAGAAAAAAGGAGAAATTAACCTTTTTGAAAAATAATCTCTTGCCTTATGGAAGTGTGTAGATCCATTATGTAGTGATTGTAAAATTTGCTTATAAACCAAGGTGGATCAATACAACAATAAGTGAAGTTTTGGTTAAAATCTCTTTTACCTCTTATTCTTACCCTATTAAATTTTCTCAAGGAAAATCTTAAGTAGGAAACAAAATTTGGTTACACAAATAAAAGTATGAACTAAATTACTTGGTGGTAGTCGAAGAAAAAAAGATAAGGACTTAAAGTTTTGTTAATATTGATTTATTAATAATACTAAGTGATTATTACCATTTAAAATTTAATATTATATAAAAAAAGAAGAGAAGAAGTGGTCTTATATTATGTGTGTGTGTGTTATTTTAATATTTTGTTATAAAGTAAAAATGTTATAAAGAACACAACAATGAGTCACATTTTTTTTTACCATGGCCTACGGCCCACTTGGTGCTTTGGTAATGTTTAGCGTAGAATGGGGTGGGGAGGATGACCCCAACCCCCACCCCATTTAATAAATGGGTTGGGGGTTGGGGTCGTCGACCCTCCCCACCCCCCCAAATATTTAATACTCCCAACCTTGTGCAAGAGTAGTGGAAACCCGTGACTATTAAGCCCTTTGAAACTTTGGCTATATGCAAACTTCTTTTATATGTGTGTGTGTGTGTGTGTGTGTGTGTGTGTGTGTGTGTGCATTCTCATTTACCCAAGTGAAAATATAAATCAATCTAGCTAAAACAACAAAATGGGGAAAATACCCACAACCCATTTGAGAAAACCCAACAAAATGGGCTAAATAAAATATTTGAATCCATTGAAACCCTAGGAGAGGGTGTAAGAAAAATGAGAAAATTAATACAACTTGTAAGCTCCTCCAAAAGCTTGGAATGGCCTTCAATGGCTTCCTTCCTCCTCCAACAACCTGCAAAACAAAAGAGAAAAAAATGAGCCAAATGAAAAGAGAAAAGAGACTTCATAAGCATGCTTTAGGGTTAGTTGCCATAATTCCTCATAAAGGGTCCTAATTGAATCCATCCAAGGGATGAGATGCATGCCTATAAAAAGTAGGTGGAGAATGGGTGAGTGGAAATTACCCTTTAAATTTAAATGTTCTATTTTCAAAATTTTAGTTGACTTTTTAAAGGGTCACTTTATGGGGTAAGGGAATGTTCATTCTAACCCCATGTAAAATAGACCCTGTTATTTGTTTAAACCTTGTGGAATTAAATACCTTGGATATTTATTTAATTTGACCCCTTTAACCCTATAAGTTTAAATATGGAATATTTGACTATAGTAGGAATTTAATTATTTATTAAATTAACACTTAGAGATAATTTAACCATGCTTGGGCTAATTATACGCATTAGTTTTTAATGCAAGTTTAATAATTTGTTATAACAGAAAATTTAATTAATTAAGTTTAATTGAATTTGAAACATTAATGTGATTATTGTAGTTTTGAAGCTTGTATGTAGGCACACTTTTTTTTTTTTTTTAAAAATATTCCATAATTTTTCTAACTAAACCTAGGTTGTTATTGGGTCTCGTGTGGGTGTTACACTTGGTATCAGAGCCATAGGTTCAAATCTTGTACCCTTAGGCACACAGAAAATGTGATACACGAACATTGAGCCTAGTACAATATTAAACCTAGCACAATACTAAACCTAGAAAATAACTTGTCTAAAATATTATATATTTTAGTAAACATAGAAAAATGAAATAAAATATAGAATGATGAACTAACTCTCACCTTGAGTCTCAGTATAGGAGGCGCGGATCGGAGGAGGGGTCCTTTCATGTAGACCTAGATATACCACCTCTAGAGCAGGCCGTAGTGGCCATTCTATCCCAAATTTTACAAATGCTTCAGGACGTCAATGCCACTATACGTGGAGGGTCCTTAGGAGGATGATCAACCAGACATGATAGGGAGCCATCTGTTAAGGCTCGTGCATCTACTTGACATAGTGAGGAGCATAGGGAAGAGAACTCCCACGTGGAGTTGGCTAGAGTAGAGTCACCATAGAGGGGACATGGAGACAAGATTTCAGGACATAGGGATAGGTCTCAGAGCCCTAGACCTAGAGATGAGCATGTAGTGAGGCCTAGGGGTCACTAGTCAACATTTGCAGACCATATCAAGGGAGATCCTGAAGCTACGAACATCTCACTATTTTGGAGATATAGGTGGATTTCGGGCGCAGAGGTCTAGTTGGTGAGCTAGTGGGTGCTTCAAGCTCGCCCTTGTACTAGTAACATGCAAGATCATGTTGCAATCCATCTTTGAGGGATGCAGCAGGTGTTTTGTGGAGGACCGAGGAGAAGAAGCTCCACATTAATTCGTAGACCGTTATTACTGTAGCTCTTTGAGGAGTGGTTTAGGAGCAGGTACTTATCCCGGAGGTTTATTTAGTAGTGGATAGATGAGTTACATGACCTCTCTGCTAGGCGTACATGATGTAGCTAAGTATGAGATTTGATTTACTGGACCTACTCCAGTATGTCGACTATATGTAGGATGAGTAGGTATAGATTCGAGAAGTTCATCAGGGGCATGAATTTAGATTTGGGTGGTGCGGTGCACATTCACTGCCCAGAGACCTTAGCAGAGGCCGTGGAGAAGTCCTATATTGTAGAGGAGACACGAGGAAAGATGCGTGAGGTCGGGGATAGAGTTCGAGAGATGCATCCAGTAGATGCGGGATAGCAAATCAAGGGAGTAAATTCCTCCTCATCGAGGTGGATATGGTTCAGTTAATCTTCTTTTAGACCACTACAACAACCACCTTAGTAGCAGCAGCAAAAACTCATCCACCATTCAGGCCTACTTAGAGGTTCGACACACGAGAGAGGACGGAGTATGGGCCTCCTCCTAGGGTCCCATTAGGACACATGGTGCGCTGAGAGAGAAGTCGGTAGGAGCTTTCCAGTAGAGACCTTAGCAGTCCATATCTGAATCTTTTTGTATCCAAAACAAATACCTCTAGAGTAGCATCTCATTGGAGAGGACCGGCAACTCAAGTTATGGTTGTGGTGTTATCGAGACATGACCGGAGGGAGCGCCCACAAAACCCTAGTAACAAGGGTAAGACATAGATTTCTTAACGTACTATTAGTGATATGGGCGTGGCCATTGGATCTATGCGGTGTTCAAGAACCCTCAGTGAGCACTATAGTATCGTCGTAGAGACAACAGCTATCATTGGTGGTATTCCTACCTCCATTTTGTATTAAGTTTCTTCTATTTCTAATTAAGTTTATTTTATTTCTATTACATTTTAGATCTAAGAATTTCTTTGATGTTTTCTTCATTTGCAAATAAAATTACCAACCTTTTAATTTCTCTTCTTAATTCTCATTAACTTCATGTCCACCTATGTAGAGAAAACATTAATGTTTTAATTCTTTGAAGGTGGCGAGTTCATCAATATCTCTGAAAATTAGGTTCCAAATGTTAGTTTGTTATCTTTGAAAGCTATTCGTCCATTTGCTAAGATTAGATAATAGTTATCTTATTGTTGAGAATGTATTAATTATTTTCTAATTATTGATTTCCTTTAGTGACACCTTACTGAACCAAATTTGTTATGGTTGTTAAGTTGTTATGTATCTCGATCATCGATTGAGAATCGATCTCACCTTGGTGTTCCAATGAGAGTAGTATAAAAGGAGGTCAATGGGCATTTGGAGAGTACAAGTTTAAAGAAGCATTTGAAGTGCTAGCAAATGAGTTTGTAAGTTTATGATAGCGAAGCAATCTTACAGCTTAGCAGGGGCACAAGTGATAGCGTTGGGGATAGCAATGGGGAATATTAGTGGGAGAAGTTGGGAGATTGTCAAATTTCTGCTAGTAAGAGGCAAAGAATATTTGTATCTCTTAATTTTCTGAAGTTAATATAATTTATCATCTATAGAACTATTTTGCCCTTATGGGTTTTTCCAGGAAAATTTATCTAAAAATATTGTGTTGCACATTTCTTTCCCTATTCTTATTAGTGAAGTTGCAAATTGTGTTATTTTTTGATATTAGTGCGAATTAGTTTTCGACGGTTAAATAATCTTTTAAGATAGGATATTAATAATCAAAGGACTCAGTAATAGAATTTTCACACCACATAGAATTCACCATCCTCATAGAATTTGGAAGAAGCCGAGGGTTTTCGAAAGGTATCATT
This sequence comes from Taxus wallichiana var. yunnanensis, assembly GCA_018340775.1. NCBI lineage: Eukaryota > Viridiplantae > Streptophyta > Pinopsida > Cupressales > Taxaceae > Taxus > Taxus wallichiana. The sequence continues at coordinate 694,496,301 of CM031238.1, forward strand.
TCTCATGCTATAAATTACAATAAAATTGCAAGGGAAATAGAGAAATCTAGCTAAAGAAAAATCAAATATTTTCTACCCGAACTAAGGTCAATGGAATGACGAAGTAGTCCATTGTCACGGTGAGAATGTACAAAATGATCGAATGGAGGAGATTATGTGCTATTGATATGAAGGAGAAGTCAATTCACATGCGAGGCGTGAGTTTGTTAAGGTCAAGTGTAACAGGTAAAATAATGACAAACATGTGTGTATTTAATGGCATCTAAAAGGCAATTAAAAGTCTAGTGAGCAACGGGTTAAATTTGATGATCATCCCTACCCATCAAAAAAAAATTGTGACGGTTTTTAAATTAAATTCACTTTGCACCACCGTCTATTTACCAATTTTACTTTTCATGATTTCATATAAATATTAAAATCTATATTTTCATATAATAACACTATATAAAATGGAGATATCGTTGACAAAAATTAAATATTATTCGATTCTATTCCATAAAACTATATTTTTAAGGCTGAAGAATTTTATTCACACCTCTATTTGAAAAGGTAGATGCAAATGTAACACCCACTAAAACACAACCCAAAAATAACAACGAGAAACTTAGATAAAAAATTTCACTTGCCTGGAGTTCACATGAAACACAGGTGACCAAAAAGGGCAACAACCAACTCTCAATAAGCTTGACACAACATTGACCACATAGGCAACAAGGAATCACACAATACCCATCATGAACATTTCACTTTTCTCTTTGACAAGGCACAATGTAAAAGTCCAACCATAGTACATAGTTACAATTAAGGACATCCCACAGAGAAAAATATTTTAAGGTTATTTATTTACTAAAATCATCTTCAAAACTTGACTTATGATCTAGAAGATTCATGTTATGATTCGAGAAATTCTTCTTACACATGTGAACTTATTTCTTTTATACTATTGACTGATTAGATTAAGATCAAGTTTTCTGAAGGAGAATCATTCTATAATATGTCAATAACTTGCTTAATTCGTTGATTTAAGAACATTTTCCATTTCTCACAAGGTTAATTAATCTTACTCAAGCCACTGAAACTTGTTCCACACCTCTATTGCACAGGTGATAAGCACAAACCCGATTGAGGGAAAGTACCATTTTAGGTTTAGAACAATAATCTTCTTTGTGCAAGGATCAAAAGTTTAACATTACTTAAGAAAGGTTACAAAGAACCAAGGCAAGGGTTAAGGGAAACAAGTCAAAAATAATTCAGCTTCAGGGTCTCATTGGTTACTAACCAATCTTTTATTGAGGCTAATAATTTATCAAGATTGGTTAAAAGCTTCATTTAGACCTTGCTTGGTTAAGTTTGAAAAAGGAAAACAATTTACATTTCAAACGATTGAGAGATATTGAAGGGTTTCTTAATCAATTTCCTGCTACTTATATAACCTTATTATCTTCCAAAAACTAATAATTGATTTCACCATAAGATCATTTAAGAATTCACCATAAAAGGATAATGTTGATTAGTTTAGCTTGGGGAAAAACAAGGTAAATATATTTTTATTACAAAAGCTAGATTCCTCTTTGATCACCTAAGGACCCAAAATTTTGTTAGGTTGTGGAGCCTGTTTTCATGTGTGAAAGTGTTGAAGACTGTACACTAAGAGTACTATACACTTTTCATGTATCCTCACCAGGGTTCGGGGCCGGGTTGGGCCCTGAGCAGGCCCCTAGTAGTAGGGGTTCGAGGCGCACCCAAAAAAAAAATTTAGGCGTAAATTTTTTGGCCTCGAAAAATTGCACCCGAAATATCAGGAAACGTGCTTTTCTCATATGGGCAAGTTTTTTGACCCATAGGTTTATGGGACGGGTTTTTCCCATGGTTTTGATACCCAAGGTTTTGTAAAACTGCTTAAGAAGTTGTCTATTTATATGGTCTTCTGCATATGATAGATGTACAAGAAAATGTATTACAAATGTGTTTTGAATTCGGTGTGAATTCTCAGAGAGTTTGTTGAGCATAGCTCCAAATGGATCTGGGTATTGTATTGAGAGTGCGGGGCTTGTAATAAAATCGAGCAAGTGATTCTTGGTGGACGTAGCCCAAATTAGGTGAACCACGTTAAATACTATCTCTTTGTGTTGTGTTATTTTATTCTCGCAATTTTATTTGAGATCTGTAATAATTTCGCATATTAGTTTCTTCTTGCGATTACGTGAGGGATTATTCCACATATTTTATCTCTTATTCCCAACAAATTTATCAAGCAACTCACATTTACATTAATTTATTTGTACATATAAATTTTATTTGAACTTTTATAAAGATCATCCAACCATATTATTATGCTTAGAATTACATTGTTTCTATGTTTTAGAAGGGTTTTCCATGCAACATTTTATCTCAAGAGAAAATTTTACCATTACTCGTTTGTGAAAACTATACATGGTTACATCAATTCTTTCCAACATGATGCACAACCCAAAGGGACAACCAACTCTATCGAGCCAAGACTAGGAACAAGAGAGTAATAACATTGGTCACACCACACTATACTATTCTTAAAATTTCTATAATACATTATAATCACCCATAACCATGCGGTAATCAACTTTTATATTTTCCATGATAACAAAACAAGCCAAAGTTTCAATAGTCATGACAAAATTAATCCACAACACATAATACTACAAAACGGTTTTATTCTAAAATCCCCAAATAACCCATTCAGGAGTTTTACAACATAAAATTATTCGTACAAAAGAACTTCTCAACCAAGTTTTATGCAATATTCTACATGTATTTCCCTCATCTACTCACATAAGACAACTACAACAATTATTAACCTAAGTTAATTCGCTAGAACCGAGCAAGATAAGACTACACAAAGCAACAATAAACTACTATCTAACAATATCAAGAAAGCAAACATTTTATTTCAAGAATTGGCTCGAAGCTATAAATACTAACCACCGCTTAAGATAAATAAAATCTCCACCATGCCAATTAAAAATAAATCCTTACACTTTAAATTTTAACATTGTCTCAAAGCAAGGAAGATTTAACAATCATTTGAGAAGGGGCCCTCGACATGATAAGTTAGAAACAATAGTCCAGTGTAAAGGGATTTCCATTGAATAAAAAATTAGGTTAAAATATTGAAAATTGATATTCAAACCAACAATTTACATTCATAAAAAAAGCGTAACAATTTTTTTGAAATGAATAAAATTGAACAATTGACCCAGAGGGAGCACGAGATTCAAAGGTTAACATGAAAGGTCTAGTGTATTAAAATTTTAATCATGTAATCATTTAGGTTATATGATGTAAATCTCATAAACGACCACCACTCAACATTGTTTAAAAAGGAAGGAAAATAATACTTGGTTTCGCCATTGGATCACAGAATTTCACAATCATTCAAGAAGAGGCCACTACCCTTATATGCACATAACGAAAAGCGAGAATAAAAGAGAGTTCGACATCCAAGCTAACATTTAAAACATCAATCCAAGTTTTACCACACTAGGTATTTCCAAACACTCTCTATAAGTCTTTAGTTTCGGTTTAAAACAATGTGGATCACCACTTTCCATCACAAGTCCTTTTAAAGTACCCCTTGTTAACATATTCAAACCATTCAAAAAGGAAAATTACATTTATAAGTATCACCAAAAGCCATTAAATTAACATTAACTTCAAATATAAATCAACAATGCATCTATATATAAATACCCCCAAATATCCCTAATGCTCTTAACCATTCTATCAAGTCAACAAGATATCAACACACATACATCATCCAAAAGTCAATAAAAATCAGTGAGATGCACAATTATAAATATGCCACCAAGAGTTATCACGAGTAGAATTATGCCAAGGTAGTTATGACAATAAAGGAGTACTATCCATAACACACACATGAAACTACAAAACTCGGTGACAAAAACCTTTGTTACGGTTTAAGCTTCATAAGGGATGGTCAAAGTTCCCTTCGGGAAAAACCTTAAACATTTTGGAACTATACTAAAGATCAACAGGCAATAAGGGTATACATCTAGCATCATACACAATTATGCAGGAATACTCAAGGTGTAAGACAACTAGAAATCCAGTACCTTAGCCAAGATACACCCTCCAAGCATAAATCTAACCACATAAGTCAACCACACATAAAGTTGTGTAAACCTACGGGATAGCTCAAAGGGAACATTTAATTGGTTCAAGAAAAGAAAACATGGAGATCTAACAGACCTTCACAACCACACCGCTCCAAGGTTGGGCAACACCAAAGAACAAATGGCATCACGAGATTTTTGATTAAGTGTGATTAAGGGTAATCCAAAAGGGTGATTAAGTGTCCATAAAATGATAATCAACCCAGATCGGGGTCCTTCTAGTATATTTTTGCTGAAAAAAGCTTGTCATATCCATCAAAGCACAAAGAAAAAAAAATATTTGTTTTTTTTTTGCACGCAGTGCCTTAGAGTTGAGGAGAAAAAAAATGAACGTGGAGGACAACGAGAAGATGTCAAAAAAATTGTACAATACACATCAAAGAGATGTGGTCTCAATGATTACCACGATAGAAGGATATGCATAGAAGGGATCTAAAAAGAACCTTGCTTTACCCAATCAACAAACAAGTGTCCAAACTGATCACCTCGCATCTTCCATCATGTACACACTAGGGACAAAATAAAAGTTTTGAAACAGGTAAGAACACACATCGAAGCATAAAGGAAATGGGTCCTTTTTGTCAGCTAAAGTTGTAGGTACACGAGGAGATGAGGATGCAACGAGGATGATAAAGACAAGGTGAGTGAAATTTTAACCAAATTCTTCAAAGTGATCAGGTCTCAAGGGGATACCACGACTGCAGGAAAGGCACAAAAAGAAACTGTAAAAGTGGACTGTTCAAAATGTCATTGCCAGCAATCACACAACCAACACCAGGAGGAACGTTTATAGGCTGTAAATAGGAACTAGGGTGGAGAAAGAGAGGGACAACAAACCAAAACATGCAGCTAGCATTAGAAAAGGAGTTTCATACTCACAAAATGTGAGCTCAAATCCTGCATAATTAAAACATTAAATGAGACAGGTGGCCAACAACTCCACACACCCACTCGCAAGAAAAAAAAAAAGGAGAAACATGGAATCCAATGCCATGAGGAAAAACTAAGTGCACCGAGTAGGGAGTTAATGAAAAGGGTCGGTGGGGGAATAAATAAAAACTCAAAAATTACTTGCTAAAGACACATTCGGGCATTAGATTCTCCTCCCCTTAAGAAAGTATCATCCTCGATGCGACATAATAGTGAAGGAAGGCAAGGCGATAAGAATCAAGGAATAGATAAAGATGAAAGTATACCATATGGTTAAAATTTCAATTGTTAAATCACGGTCATGGGGTAGCCTCAGAATCATTTTGACAGAATGCTTAAATTTTAAAGTTCTGTGAAGATTAGAAGTTCCCTCTTATTCATTATTTAATTAGTCCCTTTCTGTTTATATTATACCTAATTCAATCCTTTGAAGTTTCAATGGTTTATAGTTTTAGTTTATTCTTTCTTATGGGTGCCCAACATGAACTGCTATCACAACACCCTACCAGGGTCATACACAACACTAATGATTCCCAAGCATAATTTTACATACTTTCATGACGGTACCACACCACAAGAGATTAACCAAATATGGAAGAGAACAAAGATGATCCACATAACATAGCACTATTGATGTGAAATCATGGCACCCCCAAATGGCCTTGAGTTTGAAATGGGGCATTCGGTGTGATTATACATCATTGGACCATCTCTCAAACTGGGGACTTGCAGAATTGAGATGGACCTCTAGAGAAGGTTGGTTCCTGATTCCTAAACTACCTGCCATAAGCTACTCTAGTGAAGGAAAAATAATCTAATCCTAATCTAATCATTCCAAAGAGACAGTGAGAGAGAGAAAGTGAAAAAGATCCTAAACTAAGTGGTGATACACTAGAAAAGGAAGTGGTTGATCACAAATCCAAACTGCCTGAAGTGGAGAGAGGTGAGTAGAGGAGAGTGTGGACAAGATGCACCACATACTAGAGATGAAATTCACATGGAAAACCACTTCAAAACCCATTAAACATAGCTCCAAGAACTTGTAATAAACATCAGAGTATGCACAATATACCCTACGATGACGAGAGGCAAGAAGAGACAACAAAATAAGCAAGGATGGACATATGCATCACGAAATAGATTTTATTGCTCCAAAAATTACATGGCACATCATCAGTGGGCAAGGGGAGAGGAAATTCCATTACGAGTGATAAGAAGAGGCTTAGACTCGCATTCTACCCTAAGGAAGAAAGAGAGAGGGGGCAAGAGAGAAGCAATGACCAACCTTTTAGAAAATGCCCCTCCTTCACAATATATAGGAAGAATAAGAGAGATAGGAGGGAAGAGTTAGAAATCTTCTCCAACCACCCCTGGAAGTGCGTTGAATCCACTTACCACAATGAAGAGTCTTGCTACAACACGCATGCCCCCATCGTTGTCCCTTACTGGGAAAGAAAGAGGCCCATTCTTCATCATGGTAACTAGTGGGAGATTTGACAGCCCCGAAAATAGAAAGCCAAAACATTAATGGAGGCGGATGAGAAGTTAGCACTTGAGAGCTTTCCAAAAGTCCTCTCCCACCCAAATCGAGTTTCTCAAATGAAAGAGATGGTTGTCTAAAGATCATAGTCGTGAGTGCACAATATTTAAAAGATTCAATGCCTCAGGCAAGACCCACTTGGCAGCCTCAAGCACTATGAATATTCAGCCCCTTCTTTTCACTCTTGAAATTGCATCGGACTGACACGTGGCAGCTTCTACGAGCTCCTTAGTTTCCTCTGTATTTTCCCAAGTCCCTCATATTGGCAAAACATTGTACTGACCTGAGACACATGGAGGCTTCATGCTCATTTGGAAACTACACACATATTTTTCCTTTAAAGTTGTGCAGAGACAAGACATGTGGAGACCTCCATGGGCTCTTGGACATTTCCATAGCCGACCTTACCTTTTCGAGACGTTGACCATGTGGCGGGATGGCACTCATTTTAGAACTGCCTTTTAGTTGTGCCTTTAGAGTTATAGTATTTAGACATGTGGTACCCTCTGTGGCTCTGCCCTACTTCTTTGTGTTTTTGGGTAAGTCCCTTTGTTCAGATGAAGGGTTTATGTCGACCCGGGATACGTGGAGGCTCAGCGCACATTTGGGAACCTACTCAAAATTTTACTTTTGAAGTTTCGTTGTCTTCGACACATGGCTCCTTCAGGTGACCTTCCTCTACTTAGACTTTTCAATGGTGATCCTTCCTTTTTCGGGCTCTGGACACGTGGAGGATAGCACTTATTTGAGTCTCGGCTTTTTTTTCGTGCCTTTGAATTAGCATTGATGCGAAACATGATGCCGCGTCTTCCGATTCTCTATACTTAGCCGATTCATGCCTACCGCCCATTTTATTTCTATTAGACCCTGACACGTGGAATGCTCCAAAGAACATTCCAGCGTTTGATGAATAGGGTGTTCAAACCCTACATTGGGACCTTCATCAGAGTATTTCTGGATGATTTTTGCATCTATGGGAGCAAGTTGGACCACCTGCACCAAATGGAGATAGCATTTCAAAGGTTAGATGAAGCACAAGCCTCACTAAACCCTAAAAAGTGTGTCTTTGGATGTTCTAAAGGCGTTTTGTTAGGGCATGTTGTATCCAGAGATGGTATTGGTACTGATCCTGATAAAGTTTCAAAAATCAAAGAGTTACCATTTCCTATGAATAGAAGTAAGTTGAGATCATTTTTAGGCCATGTGGGGTACTATAGAAGGTTCATCAATAATTTCTCAAAGATTATACGACCACTAACCCAGCTTGAAGAAGGATGTTACTTATGAACTAGGAAATAAGGCGCATGAAGCTTTTGGACAAGCTCAAGGAAGCCTTGGTGTCTTCACTGTTTTAAAGAATCAAAATTGGAGCAAGCCATTCATTGTGTACACTTTGATGCCTCGATGCAACACTAGGAAGTACTTTGAGCCAAAAGGATGAAAATGGGAATGAACATCCAATTTACTTTGGGAGCGAGCACAAATGAGCAAATCTTGAGGTAAATTATCTCATAATCGAAAAAGAGGCTTTGGCTATCATTTTTGCTATAAAGAAGTTTAGAAATTACTTGCTAGGGCAAAAATTTCTAGTTGTAGAATGTAGATCATCGAGGCTCTAAAATATATTGTAAATAAGCCTAACCCATCGGGGAGGATAGCAATATGGATAATTTTTCTACAAGAATTTGAATTTGATATTATAGATAGGCTAGGAAAGAAGCATGTCAATGCGAGATGCACTCTCTCGAGCCTATGATGGTTTAGGATCATCTTGTGATGATGATGATTTCCCGATGCAAAGATTGTTATCCCTTGACATAATCCTAGTGAATACATAGATATTTGGAATTATCTAAATGAATTCAAGTTTCCCGATGGTGCCAATGCAAAGACTAAGAGAAAGATTACTCAAGCCCGATCGTCCATATTCTATTCTCGCATGGAGTATTATTTCGAACAAGACCGATGGACGATATAAGAGGGCAGTTGGACGTGATCAAGGGAAGGAACTGCTAGAAGAATTCCACAATGGTACATGTCGAGGGCACTTCTCTGGACAACTTACAACAAGAAGGATATTGGATGCGAGGTTACCACTTTGGCCCACTCTTTTTAAATATTTTTATAATTATTGTAAGAAATGTGATATTTGTCAAACACATGGTAACCGTAAGACTTCATTAGCTCCATTATGCCCTATTCTTCCACTTGGTCCCTTTGAAAAGTGGGGAATATAAATTTTAGGTCCACTTCCAACTACCTCATGCCAAAATAAGTATATTGTAGTTGCCACAGATTATTTAACCAAGTGGGTTGAGGCTAGGCCATTGAAAACAACTTCCATGGATGAAGTGGCAAGGTTCATATATGAACGCATTGTCACCAGATTTTGTTGTCCATTAGAAATTGTAAATAGATCAAGGAAGCCACTTCATTAATGAGGTGGTCAAGCCTAGTCAATAAGTTTTCTATTAAGCACTTTGAAGGCAACAACATACAAGCCAAACACAAATGGACAGTTGGAGCGAACAAATTTTGTGTTGTGTCAAATTCTAGCAAAAGATGCAGCATTGCAGTACATAAATGGGATAAAAGGATTCATGCAGCATTGTGGGCATATAGGGCAACATCAAAGTCAGCAACGGATGCTCCCCATTTTAGTTGGGCTTATGGCATTGATCTAGTTCTTCCTATTGAGTTTGATATTCCCATGGTTAGAGTAATGAAAAATGAAAGAATGGATGAAATTGATTCAGAAAAAGAAAGGTTGGTGCATCTTCATTTACTAGAGGAAATGAGGGAAATAGCTAAGGATACAAGCTATAAGAAGAAAATGAAGCGGAAGGAATACTTTGATCAAAAGATCTCGGTGGTCTCCATTTCATGTGAATGACTTGGTTCTAGTATATGATTCCAGATACAAAAAAAAGAAGACAGAGAAAATTTATTCCAAAATGGATGGGGCCCTACAAAATAGCAGAAATGTGCATGAAAATGGTACGTACTGCATTTGGAGGAATTGGATTTCACTCCCATTACGAAATGGGTCAACCACGACAAGTTGAAGATTTTCCAAGTACCATAGAATAGTCTACTCCGAGGACGGAGTAGAAGCTAGGAAGGGGGAAGATGTCGACACTAAAATTTTCCTCCGTAATTTCTATTTCATTAATGTATGTATTAGGAATAGGATGTTGTTAAGTATAATTAGTAGTAGCGTCCGATAGAAGATAACGACGTTGCCAGTACGACGCCGCCAATAATGTATAGTATGGCAATAGTCAAAAGTACAATAGGAATGTTGTGGTAAAAAGTAAATAGTTGTCGTAAGTGGTCCAGTAATGTTAAAATGTCAAAGTTGGGGTAAGAAGAGAAGTAGGGTCTACATGATTAGGAATTAGAAATATTATATTGGTAATAAGGACAAGGAGTGAGGTCATAAATATTTTGTATATTTTATTTGTAAAAAGTCTAAAAATGTGGAACCCATGTGAAATGATAAGGTTTATCTTATCTTAAAAGATAAGCTTACATGTATAGATAAGAGTTAAGGTATGGAATATGATTCGTCAGAGTGGATTTATTATCCTATCTTAGAGATAAGATGGATAAGCCTAGAAGTCTATAAATAAAGAGGCCACCCCCCTCATTTAGCATAGAAGGAAGTAGTGAGAAATATTGTATGAGTAAGTGTGTAAAGGAAGCCATCAATTTAAAAGTGTGTTGAAGAAGCCATTAAGAGGTGTAATTGTGAAGTTTCTCCCATAGTATTGGTGGAATGCAAGTGAAGTCAATAACACTTGAAGTACCTCATGGGTGAGATTGTAACAATTTCATGCTAATATTATAATTTACTCTGATATTTCAGATTTATCATCATTCCTTTTTATCATAGTCTATGGTATTCTTGTGTTATGTTTGTTGTTGTGTTTCCAGATTACATCCACCAAACTAAAGGCTGTGCATTAGTAAATAATCATAGCACGAGGAGTTCCCGGTGAAGAATTATCATAGTGCTGGATTGGTGATGACATTTTGGTTCCATTGCCGGGACCATTCCTCATTGGTGGATTTTCTGGAGAGATATTCCCACTTAGTCAAAAATCAATTGGAGGGTAACCTTATTTTTACTGTGCATAGTAGTTACCATGGTAAAGTCATTTTTACCGTGAATAGTAGTTACCATGGTAAAGTCATTTTTGTTGTGAATAGTATTTATCACAGTAAAGTCACTTTTTACCATGAATAGTATTTACCGCAGTAACTTCACTTTTTACTGTGAATAGTGTTTACCACAGTAAAGTCAGTTTTTACCGCAGTAAGTCAAGTTTTACCATAGTTACCGTGGTCATTTCTATTTTACTGTAGAAAGGTGTAAAGTCACTTTCTATTACAGTGATTCCAATTATTTGTGCACATAAGTCTTGTTGATTGTACTTGTGGGTTGGTATTTCACGGTGGTTACTTTTGAAAATGGGGAAGATTCCTATTTTTTCAGCCCAATCTAATGAAGATGCTTCCTCTTTCATTCAAGAGTTTAAACGATCTTGTATTTGTAATGGCCTTATAAGAAGGGAACAATGGACTAAATTTTTCCTACCTTTTTGGATGGTTCAAACACTTAGGTGGTTTGAAACACTAGGTGATGTGAAAAATTCATGGGATTTATTAAGCGAAAGTTTTCTTGAAGAATTTGGTGAACAACAGAAATATGCAGATCTCATGATCGAGATCACAAAGCTATCCCAAGGAGAGAAGGAGAAGATAAGGGATTATCATGCTCGTGTTCTAGAGCTAAGGAGGAAGCTCGATGCCCAGATCCGGAAGGAAGGATTAGCGGATGGGTTGATGAATGGCGTGGATAATCTCCTATGTAAGCACTTCATTCTTGGGATGAAGCCAGAGATCAGACAACGAGTGAAGTATGACCACCCGGATACCATTGAACAAGCAAAGGAGATTGCAAGAAGGCAAGAAGAAAGCATGGAAGAGGAGCCCAAAGAAATTGTTGCTAAAGTAGAGCCTACACCAGCACCTTTGGTCCAGAATCCACAACCACTCCCGGTGAGCACAAATATTTCTCCTAGTACATCTACTGAGTATGAAGATCTGCTCAAAAATATGGGTCAGTTAACTATTAATCTTCTTCAAGGAAAAGAATTTAGTTCTCAGGGAGGAGATAGAGGTCCAAAAAGAAATATTTCTGAAGTTGTATGTTATGGTTGTTATAAAAAGGGTCATTATAAGTATAATTGTCCAGATAGAGCTTCTACATCAGGTAAAGGAGATAATGATAAAGGAAAAGCACACATGTGAATTCTTTTGATGTAGTAGATAAGAGCAGAAATAATGAAGTAGATGTGTTTGTAACAAAAAGAAAGAAAGAAAAAGATAATCAAGATGGAAATGATCTAAGAAGATGAAAGGAGAAACTAGTAAGAAACATAGGAGAAGAAAGTTGGGTGTGCGGGATTTTACGATTTCACGGGGCAAGGACCATACTCCATCTTGGAAGATCTATCCAAAAGGCTGCAAATATTACATATGGTCAACTCTTGGCTATGTCTTTCGAGAAGAGGCGGGAGTTGCGAAGTGGACTCAATGCTCGACGAAGGAAGGAGGGTTGAGGTCCGTATTTTGGAGGCGAGAGCGGATCCCTATGCTCCACAAGTGAGGTATTATGTAATGGTATTTCAATTCATGATGTCTTAGTTGATGGAGGTGCTGCGATTAATGTAATGACCGAGTCAGTAATGAATATGTTGGGTTTAAAAATTGATCGCCCTTCAACACTTATGTTAAGGTCATTAAATAAGGGAAAAACTAAACCGAAGGTGTAGTTTCAAATGTGGCAATATACTTATGGGTGTTGTATGTGTGGTAGACTTTCGGGTGATGAAAAATGAGTACTTGTTGCGTACCCAATGTTGCTGGGAAGACCATGGCTAAGGAGAGTTCATGCGAAACTACTTTGGAATGAAGGTTTCATGACACTTGGACGTGGTAGAGAGAGGGTGAAGATAAACGTGATCCCTCGACATCATAAGCTAGAACTTGTGGATTCAAGTGATGAAACTATGATTGGACATCCTCTACGATTACTCTAGTACCCGGTGAAGTGGACACTTTGAAGATGAAGAAAGTGAGGTTGATGTTTCGAGTCATGGATATCCTTCCGATCACACCAACTCATGACCCCATAAAATTATCGAAGAAGAATTTGATGATCGTCTCCAACAAATAAAGATTGGTGATCTTTGTGATGGAGAGTGAGAAGGAATCCTACCTCCAACTCTTTCGAAGGTACATACACATATTCACTTTTGATTACAAGGAACTCCGTCAAGTAAGTTGGGTAGAACATTCTATTGAGCTGGTAGATGGTGCTTAAGCCCATAAAGCAAATGCCATATAGAATGAATCCTAATTTTTCCAAGGCTGTAAAAAGAAGAAATAGATAAGTTGCTTGATGCGGGATTCATATTTCTTTGTGGAGAATTCATAATGGGTTTCTCCCATTGTGATCTCAATAAAAAAGAATGGGAAGCTACGCATTTGTGTTGATTACGGGAAGCTTCAATAAGGCAACAAAGAAGGATCATTACCCTCTTCCATTTTCGAGATCAGATCTTGGGCCAAGAAGTAGGCGGCAGAGTGCTTATAGTTTCTTTGATGGATATAGTAGCTACTGACCAAGTTCGTATAGTAGAGAAAGATCAGGCTTTGAAGACCACGTTCACCACTCCTTGGGAATGTTTGCTTATAGAGTTATGCCTTTTGGGTTGTGTAATGCTCCGGAAACATTCCAGCGTTTGATGAATAGGGTGTTCGAACCCTACATTGGGACCTTCATCAGAGTATTTTGGATGATTTTTGCATCTATGGGAGCAAGTTGAACCACCTGCACCAAATGGAGACAACATTTCAAAGGTTAGATGAAGCAAAAGCCTCACTAAACCCTACAAAGTGTGTCTTTGGATGTTCTAAAGGCATTTTGTTAGGGCATGTTGTATCCGAGATGGTATTGGTGCTTCGATCTGATAAAGTTTCAAAAATCAAAGAGTTACCATTTCCTATGAATAGAAGTAAGTTGAGATCATTTTTAGGCCATGTGGGTTACTATAGAAGGTTCATCAAGAATTTCTCAAAGATTACAGACCACTAACCCATTCTTGAAGAAGGATGTTACTTATGAACTAGGAAATAAGGCGCATGAAGCTTTTGGACAACCTGAAGGAAGCCTTGGTGTCTTCACTGTTTTAAAGAATCCAAATTGGAGCAAGCCATTCATTGTGTACACTGATGCCTCAGATGCAGCACTAGGAAGTACTTTGAGCCAAAAGGATGAAAATGGGAATGAACATCCAATTTACTTTGGGAGCGAGACAAATGAGCAGTCTTTGAGGTAAATTATCTTTATGGCTGAAAAAAAGAGGCTCTAAGCTATCATCATTTTTGTAAAAAGTTTAGAAATTACTTGCTAGGGCAAAAATTTCTAGTTGTAACAGATCATCAGGCTCTAAAATATATTGTAAATAAGCCTAACCCATCAGGGAGGATAGCAAGATGGATAATTTTGCTACAAGAATTTGAATTTGATATTATAGATAGGCGGGAAAGAAGCATGTCAATGCGGATGCACTCTCTCGAGCCTATGATGGTTTAGGATCATCTTGTGATGATGATGATTTCCCGATGCAACATTGTTATCCCTTGACACAATCCTAGTGAATACATAGATATTTGGAATTATCTGAATGAATTCAAGTTTCTGATGGTGCCAATCTGAAAGACTAAGAGAAAGATTACTCAAGCCGATCGTCCATATTCTATTACTGCATGGAGTATTATTTGAATAGGACACGATGGACGATCAAGAGGGCGATTGGACGTGATCAAGGAAGGAATTGCTAGAAGAATTCCACAATGGTACATGTGGAGGGCACTTCTCTAGACAACTTACAGCAAGAAGGATCTTGGATGCGAGGTTATCAACTTTGGCCCACTCTTTTTAAAGATTTTATAATTATTGTAAGACATGTGATATTTGTCAAACACATGGTAACCGTAAGACTTCATCAGCTCCATTATGCCCTATTCTTCCACTTGGTCCCTTTGAAAAGTGGGGATAGACATTGGAGGGTCCACTTCCAACTACCTCATGCCAAAATAAGTATATTGTAGTTGCCACAGATTATTTAACCAAGTGGGTTGAAGCTAGGCCATTGAAAACAACTTCCATGGATGAAGTGGCAAGGTTCATATATGAATGCATTGTCACCAGATTTGGTTGTCCATTAGAAATTGTAATAGATCAAGGAAGCCACTTCATTAATGAGGTGGTAGAAGCCCTAGTCAATAAGTTTTCTATTAAGCACAGGAAGGCAACAACATACAATCCAAGCTGAAATGGACGGGTGGAGCGAACAAATTTTGTGTTGTGTCAAATTCTAGCAAAAGATGCAGCCTTGCAGGTACATAAATGGGATAAAAGGATTCATGCAGCATTGTGGGCATATAGGGCAACATCAAAGTCAGCAACAGGATACTCCCCATTTCAATTGGCTTATGGCATTGATCCAGTTCTTCCTATTGAGTTTGATATTCCCACTTTGTCGAGAGTAATGAAAAATGAAAGAATGGATGAAAGTGATTCGATAAAAGAAAGGTTGGTACATCTTCATTTGCTAGAGGAAATGAGGAAATAGCTAAGGATACAAGCTATAAGAAGAAAATGAAGCGAAGGAATACTTTGATCAAAAGATCCGGTGGTCTCCATTTCATGTGAATGACTTGGTTCTAGTATATGATTCGAGATACAAAAAAAAGAAGATAGAAAAATTTCTTCCAAAATGGATGGGGCCCTACAAAATAGCAGTTGTGCATGAAAATGGTACGCGTCTGAGCTGGAGGAATTGGATGGCACTCCCATTACGAAATGGGTCAACCACGACAAGTTGAAGATTTTCCAAGCACCGAATAGTCTACTCAGGGACGGAGTAGAAGCTAGGAAGGGGAAGATGTCGACACTAAAATTTTCCTCCGTAATTTCTATTTCATTAATGTATGTATTAGGAATAGGATGTTGTTAAGTATAATTAGTAGTAGCGTCTGATAGAAGATAATGGCGCTGTCGATACGACACCGCCAATAATGTATAGTACGGCAATAGTCAAAAGTACAATAGGAATGTTGTGGTAAAAAGTAAATAGTTGTCGTAAGTGGTCCAGTAATGTTAAAATGTCAAAGTTGGGGTAAGAGAGAAGTAGGGTCTACATGATTAGGAATTAGAAATATTATATTGGTAATAAGGACAAGGAGTGAGGTCATAAATATTTTGTATATTTTATTTGTAAAAAGTCTAAAAATGTGGAACCCATGTGAAATGATAAGGTTTATCTTATCTTAAAAGATAAGCTTACATGTACGAGATAAGAGTTAAGGTATGGAATATGATTCGTCGAGTGGATTTCTTATCCTATCTTAGAGATAAGATGGATAAGCCTAGAAGTTCTATAAATAAAGAGGCCACCCCCTCATTTAGCATAGAAGGAAGTAGTGAGAAATATTGTATGAAAGTGTGTAAAGGAAGCCATCGGTTTAAAGTGTGTTGAAGAAGCCATTAAGAGGTGTAATTGTAAGTTTCTCCCATAGTATTGGTGAATGCAAGTGAAGTCAATAACACTTGAAGTACCTCATGGTGAGATTGTAACAATTTCATGTTAATATTATAATTTACTTTGATATTTTAGATTTATCATCATTCCTTTTATCATAGTCTATGGTATTCTTGTGTTATGTTTGTTGTTTTGTTTCAGATTACATCCACCAAACTAAAGGATGTGCATTAGTAAATAATCATAGCACGAGGAGTTCCCGGTGAAGAATTATCATAGTGCGGATTGGTGATGATAGGCCCACCGGCCCACATTTTTCCTATTTGGCGAAAAGACATCTTTGGGCTCTCCAGACTCACATTTTCCACTTTTCATAAGAAATCCTTCTCGGGCTCATGGGACACCAATTATAACTTGTGCCCCTTGCGAAAAGTGTAAAAATGTAAAAATATCTCTTACAATGACCCACCCTGCTGCAATTTCCATTGGCAAAAATCTTCACTAGGCCCAATGTAAGCTTGCTTTTGGCGAAAAATCCTTCCAGTCCGTTGGCCCATAACTTTCAAAATATGAGGTTAGGAATTATTTATATCTCTTGGAAAGGGTAAGAATTTTCCTATCTGATGGAAATGATTTTAGGAGGCGTTAAGTGCTTGAAATATGTAAAAATTTAGATTGAATCACAAAAGGGGAAAATGGTGTTAGTTGACCTAAAAATAAGTGTGAGCTTATTTGGTCAACAATTTGGTGACTCATGGGGATCACCTTCCTTTTATGTAAAATGATTAGTTGACTTAAAGAATCCATTAGGCATGGAGTCATAATTGATAACCTTATACAAATCTTCCCTTGAAACCATGAGCCTAGTCCTTGCTTGCCACCCTAAACACGGGCTTTTTCCCTGGAGCATCTCAAAAATGGACTGTATGGCACACCAATCCTTGATAGTGATCAACCTTGGAGAAAGCAAAACACCACGAAACATTATACACAAAAACTTGAGATCATACACACCCCAAGTGGGATATGCGAGTGTGCACAAGAACTTATTCTGCTGAAAACAAATCTACTCCTACTCTACGCTACCATAGTGAAAGGGAATCAAACAAATCTTGCAACTAGTAGGGAGAAGTAGCTTCCCTTTATCAAAAGGGGCAGCTATGAAAATGATTTGACATTTAATATGGTTCTTGTATGAGTGAAAAACTAACTACAAGACGATCCTCCACCCAAATCATCAAGGTGATAGCTAGAAACAAGACAAATACCTCTTTTAGTTTCTCTATATTTGGATTGAAGAGGCATTGCAGCTAATCCTTGGTACTTTGATACTCATCCTCATGCCCTAAAGTGGGCATGACTTGTTTTGGCTTCTCCCTTGGCTCTAATGAAGCCAAGTACCTGTACCTAATGGGCATGAGTCGATATGATGGATGTGCCCATTGCTCTGAACTTTAACTCCAAGAATGGAGTCTTCTTGCTGACCTTCCTAGGTGGATGGTGTGGAAGAGATGATGACATCCTCTTACTCTTTCCCTTCCTTCTCCTATGAAGAACATGGAAGATTCATATCTTCCAACCTTGGTTCCAGAGGGTTGTTATGAAGTGCAGGTTGTTGTACTTGAATGCTCTCCTTCATGGCAGTAGGCTCATGTGCTTGGAAGGTGGATGATGGAGGAGAAAATGATGTTATCTCCTCAGGCTCCTCTCCATCAAAGCAATCTTCCAAGTCTGACAGATAGTCTACCTCCTTGTTGTCCTGTTGCATGTGCTCGACCTCCTCCATGGTGTCCTCCTGATCTACAACTTGCTCACCATGGTTCCCTTCATCCTCAAACATGAAGTTTGAAATATCAAACTCTTCTTCAACATTAGAGATTGAAGGGGATGAAGTGGGAGGAAGAAACTTTCTTCTATGTGCCTCACCACCTTGGAGCCTCTGAAACCATATGGTCCTCCTCTGTCATGGGTTCATCAATCAAATCAGGCCCTTCAAATGAAAGCAAAAAATATTCAATAATGATTTCTTCACTAAGTGGCCTCAACTCTTATTTGATCTCTCCCAGCTACTCCTCTTCAATGGGACTTGGAGCTGGTTGTTCTTCCTCCTTAACTAGTTGTGCAGCTTGGATTAGATCAACATCCTCTTCAGAAAAAGTGCCATTATAGACATTACATTCAAAGAAAATAGATTGTTGATCTTCTTCCTCTTGTTCTTGTTCTTCTTCTTACATTCTACAAACTAGCCTCAGCCACCACTGGCTCTTCAACCTTGACCTCCTTTATTGGCTTAACCATCAAGGGGATCTTTGTAAACCCAAATCTGGAAACCCAACTCTTCAAATTTTCTATCATTTCTTCTTTGTTGGGTTCCTTTTCTTGTTGTTCTCCTTGAATGGTCTTTGGGATCTCTTCCCATATGGAATTGGGAAGGCAAGAGGAGGAGGAGTATGGGGTTTTAACCACTTTTGCTATTGTTTGTGGTGGAGAGGGAAGTGGAATTTCTTGTTTGTTTGGAGGGATGAGTGCTTGGAAGGAAAAGGCGAGAAGAATTGAGGTGGGATGGAATATTAGGAGATGGAGAAGGGAAATCAACACTTTTGGGGCAGAAGTGAGGGGCTTGACTCTTGACACTACTAAAATGGTAAAGCTTGAGAAAGAGAAAATGAAGGATAAGAAGTCATGACTTACTACCATTTGACAAGGTTGTCTTGTACTCTACTCATATGCCTCAATATCCTCAATTCCATTGTGTAAGTTGAGGCAACATTTCAACCATGAAGTTAAGCTTCTCTTGAGGGTTGTAATGTCTTGGCATAGAGCTAGCCCATGGACAAGGTTCCTACTAGCCAATCCTAAATTCCTTCATCTGTGTTGTAGCCATGGAATGCACATGCTAGCCTCCATTCTTTGGATCTTCTCCAACAAACCAGCATTCTCCACATAACCGTCACCATCGAATGCACACCCTTGCTCTTGATAAGCTCCTTGGCCAAAATGGTTTTGACACTACTCATATGGGTAAGCATAATGGTTCTGGATCTAATCATAATGTTGATCTGGAGGAGTTGGGAAATACATTGGAGGTGGATTGCATTGCTGCTGTTGCAAGTGTGAATTCCAAGATGGGAATGAAGTCATGATTGCACAAATTCATGGGATGGAAGAAGATGAAAGATGTGGAAGAAAAATGGATGAAAATGGATGGGAAAAGGTCTGCAACTTTAGAGAATGGGTTGTTGACCAGATGGAGTCACCAGATGTGCTTTACATGTGCCTCAAAAGGTTGAATCTTAATAGGAACACACCAACTTGCTAAGATGAAGTGGTAAGGTGCTTCAAACCTGTCCCACTAGGTGTGCCAAAACTGTTAGTGTGGTCACACGGTGGCTTAATATTTGTTGTTTATAATGAGACACCTTGGAAAGATGAGAAATCTAACCTCAGTGTCCCACTAGGCATGCCAAAACTGTTGATGCAAAATCACAACACCCCTAATGGCCTTGAGTTTGAAATGGGGCATTTGGTGTGATTGCACAACATTGGACCATCTCTCAAGTTGTGGGACTTGCAAAACTTGAGATGGACCTCTAGAGAAGGCTAGTTCCTACTTCCTAAACTACCTGCCACAAGCTACTCTAGTGCAGGAAAACTAATATAATCCTAATCTAACCATTCTAAGGAGACATGGAGAGAGAGATTTAAAGAGATCCTACACTAAGTGGTGATACACCAAAAAGGAAGTGGCTGATCACAAATCCAAACTTCCTGAAGTGGAGAGAGGTGAGAAAGAGGAAAGGGTGGACAAGATGCACCACAAACCAGAGATGAAGTTCACATGGAACACCACTTCAAAACCCATTAAACACAGCTCCCAGAACCTGCAATAAACATCATAGTATGCACAATATACCCTACGATGATGAGAGGTAAGAAGAGATAAAAAAATAAGCAAGGATGGACAAATGCATCATGAAACAGATTTTATTGCTCCAAAAGTCACACAGTACATCATCAGTGGGCAAGGGGCAAGGAAATGACATTACAAAGCCATGAGAGGAGGCTTAGACTCTACATTCTACCCTAAGGAAGAAAGAGAGAGGGGGTGAAGAGAGAAATAATGACCAACCTTTTGAAAATTCCCTCCTTTACAATATATATGAAGAATAAGAGAGAGAGGAGGGAAGAATTTGAACTCTTTCCAACCACCCTTGAAGTGCATTGAATTCCACCTACCAAAATGAAGAGTCTCACTGCAACACCCATGCCCCATCATTTTCCCTTACTAGGAAAGAAAGAGGCCCATTCTTCATCATGGCGGTAGGTGGGAGACTTGACAGCCCCGAAAATAGTAGGGCTGAAACATTAATGGAGGCAGGTGAGAAGTGAGAATTTAGAGCTTTCCAAAAGTCCTCTCCCTGCCCAAATCGAGTTTTCGTCGAAAGATATGGATGTCTAAAGATCGGGTCTGACACACAATATTTAAAAATATTCTTTCCATACATGAGGGTCCATGTGGAAGCCTTATACATCATGAATATTTAGTGCCTTCCTTTCGCTCTTGAAATTGCATCGATTGACACATGGCAGGCTTTGGGCTCCTCGGTTCCTCTATATTTTTCCCAAGTCCCTCTATTGGTAGAGACACTTGTGCCAACCGAGACACATGGAGGCTTCACACTTGTTTGGAAACTACCCCTAGGTTTTTCCTTTGAAGTTGCATGGATGAGATACGTGGAGGCCTCCGCAGCTTTGGAATTTTCAACGGCGACCTTACCTTTTCAAACTCTGACCACGTGGCGGATGGCACTCATTTGGGAACTACGTTTTGGGCCACGCCTTTAGAGTTATGTCGTTGAAGAGACACATTGCACCCTCCACAGCTTTTCCCTACTTCTTTTTGTTTTTGGGTAAGTCCCTTTTTTCGGCGGAGGCTTTATGTCTGACCTTGGACACATGGAGGATCAACGCACATTTGGGAACCCACTCTAAATTTTACTTTTGAAGTTACGTCATGCTGACACATGGCTCCTTCCGTATTGCCTACCTTTGCTTAGATTTTTCAATGAGTCGATTATGCCTTTTCTGGGATCTGGACACGTGGAGGCCAATTTGTTCTAGTCTCCGCATTAGGTCGTGCCTTTGAATTTGACTCGATGTGACACGTGGCATCGTCCACCGGTTCTTCTATACTTAGCCGATTTGGGCCTACCACCCATTTTATTTACATTGACCCTAGACACATGGAGAGTCTGCACTCATTTTTGATACTCTATTTTTTTTCTGCCCTTTGAATTTGCACCGATGAGACATGTGGTAGCTTCACACTCAATAAGGGTCTTCCTCACTGGATTTTAACTTTGAAGTTCGCTAAAGAGACACGTGGAGGCTTTCGCCAACCATCTTATACTTAGTCGATTAAATGGCTGGCTCTGTCCCTTTTCGGACACTGGACACGTGGAGGCCTGCACTTGTTTTTGGGAACCCTTTGGATTTGGCTTTGACCCTAGAATGTGCCCTGTTTGGACACATGGAGGCTTCTATCGACCCTCTTATACTTAGTCGATTTGGGCCCGCTCTGTCCCTTTTTAGACTCTGACCACGTGGCAAGCCTGCACTTGTTTGGGGTCTCCATTTTGAATTCTATCCTTAGAGATTCTCCGATGAGGCACGTGGCACCCTCCACGGGTCTATTACTTTTCAAAGGCTAATGGGACATCACGAGGCTCATGGCTCCCTACACTTGAAAACTGTGCCATTTTGTGAAAAATGCAAAAGTTCCAAAATACCCCATGAGACCAGCCCCAAATTTACACTTGGGAAAAATTTCCCCATGGCACCTGAGACTTTTTTGGAAAAAAATTCATCCCAGGCCTTCGCCCGCATTTTCCTTGTTTGGTGAAAAAGACATCTCCGGTGCACTGTCGACCCACATTTTCCACTTTTCATAAGAAATCCTTCTTAGGCCCACATGCCCACAATTATAACTTGTGCCTTTCGACAAGTGCAAAAAATAAAAATATCCCCATGCCACCCTGTCAATCCACAATTTCCATTAGCAAAAAAATCTTCCCTAGGCCCGCCGACCCGCTTTTGGCAAAAATCCTTCCAAGGCCCGTCGGCCCATAACTTGCGAAAATATGAGGATTTAGAAGGACTTCTTTATATCTCTGGAAAGGGGAAGAAATTTCCTATCTAATGGAAATGCTTTTAGGGGGCCTTAAGTGCTTAAAATATGTAAAAATTTAGATTGAAGCAAAAAAGGGGAAAATGGTGTTAGTTGACCTAAAAATAAGTGTGAGCTTATTGTGTCAACAAGCACTTGTCACACATCTATGAATGACATATATAATACTCGAACAAAAGTGTACTACAACAACCAGACATTTTCACAATTCCACATATGAAGATTTTACATAACTCACAACAATAACTACAGGTACATAGTGTCAATAAGGGCATCAAAGACCTATCCACAACATCACGAAACATATCCCACTAACAAGAGTAACAAATACATCATGACACCACAAACAAAACATCATAACAACTATGCATACCTAGCACCAATCAAACACACACACAAATATCTTATGCCTCCCTCAATCTATTATGCCTCCCTCAATTCTCTTATGTCCCCCTCAATCTCTTATGCCTCCCTCAAGTATCTTATTCCTCCTCAATCTCTTATGCCTCCATGAATATCTTATGACTCCCTCATGTCTCTTATGTCTCCCTCAAGTCTCTTATGTGTCCCTCAAGTAGTAGTAATAAAATATAAATTTCCTTTTCACTCCCCAAAGAGGTCAATCTTCCTATGGCCCTAGGCACATTGAATCCAGACACCCCTAACCCAACTAACATAATAACTCATGGTTCAAAAGCAACCCACTAGTTATCTATGACTCCTAGGTGCATACCCCATACATGATGAAGTGGGTCCATAGGTCCAACCAATCCATGGTGCATCCCATGACCCTATTCCACACATCACGATAATAGAACCAACATAACACTCGATTCAAATGCCAAGTTACAAAGTACAAGCCTTGACAAGGCGGTAAAATATTAAATTTTAAAACAAGATCCAAATCCAAGCAAAACAAATGGCCAAATAGCCATAATCATTGTAAAAATCCAAATGTTAGTACCACAAACCAGGAAATGCCCAAAAATATAAAACATTGTAGTCAAGAAAACTGCTAGTCCTTAAAAAAAAGTTCAACTTATGACTAAAATACACATATAAGAATAGCATTATTACGATGACTATGTGGCCTTATCTTTCCACCAATGGGTACTCAATGAGTTCTTGGGACTCGTAACATTGAGCCTCAGGCTCGTAAAATAACATAACACTAATACAATTGTCATCATCTCTATCTGAATCATCCCACCACCAGTTCGATAAGGCTAAACACAGTCATAGCTACACTTAGGTTGCATCCATACAACAACCACAAGGAGAGAGAGAAGGAGGAGCACAGGTCATCATCTACTGAACCTAAGGTCAGCTCGAGTTACTAGCCCATGGTACACATTCCCTCACTCCAAACATACACTTTTACTGATTTCCCTCAGGGTCGGTTAGCGTAAGGTTCACAACATAACATGCAACTACATCACTAATACAATGGTGGTTCACACATTAACCATAAAATTTTATACATGGTACCCATACAGGGTAAATCACGGACATAACATTTATAGTTTTCAACACACCACATTACCATATGTTGCACCCAAAGTGCATTCAATTTACAATACGGATCATATACTCACCATATGTCCCTAAATTATGACATATATAATTACATATTAAACAAGCTATACTTATAATGAGCACAATAACAACCTATAGTCAATTCCAATATGACATGGTGATATACACATTTATTTACAACATGATGACCACATCACGATACAATCAAATTCACTTTACACCATTTTTATCATGCAATCAATACACCTTCATATCACATAATGATATCCCTTTCATACACACAATAATATGGTACATCACACTCAAATTCTCATTGAATTCATGAAAAAAAGAGAAAGAATTCTCTCATCTCCAACACATCATCATGCCAACATTTACACACTAAGTGATATTCACAACATGTGTGATGACAATATCATAATTACGACATAATTCGCATACAATTATATCACATTACTCTTCCAATATCACCAAAATCATTGTGGATGGGCCCTTACTCTAATTTGGATGGTCCCTTACTCTATTAGGGATATTAGACATGAGGATAAGGGAAAGCATGGAAATTTTGACTCATCAGGATGGGCTCTTACTCTATTGACATCAGAATTGGACAAACATACCTTCTTCCTCAAAGACTTAGACAGTGAATTGCTTGAGTTTCCTATCAATGGCAGGAATTTGAAGCATTTATTGGATTGATTCCCTTGAATCAAGGCATAAATATTGTGTACAATGTATAGTTTGTTATTTTTTTCCTATCCTTTTGTGTTTTTGCTCGTTCTGGTCCTCGGTGACCTGTTTTGTTGGTTTCTCTGTTTGTTTTTGAAGATGGCTTTATTTCTCTACTCTACAAGATGACTTCACCGCCCAATGGATATTTTGGCACTTGGTCTACCATTTTTCTTGTGTCACTCGCACGGAGTTCCCATCCCCAAGTCCGAGCCTATGTTTGTGCTCAAAATGATCTCGCCCCAATTTTCCTTTGAAAATATATCGATTTACAGCCTCTATCATTTTCTCCTTCCCGTGTTGAGCTTGGTCAGTCTTTGTTGCTATTTTTAGGTAGTTCCTGGGTCATAAATCACTTAGGGGTCCATGGTTTGATCCTTCTCTTTTTCCTCTGGAAAGGGTCTATAATTTGGGTCCCCCATTCTCTGTTCATCAAAAACTTGGGTTCCCCCATGTTTTTTATTCTCCACTATGAAGATTTATCTCCTTATCATTTCTTTCCTTGATACTTGAAGAAGAATGGGTTGATGTGTCCTTGAAGAATGTATTTGAGCCTCGTAAACATTTCTAAAATTTATGTCCTTGAAGAATATTTCATTCCCAGGGATCAAAGGGTTATTTTTCTATATTTTACGGTTTAATGGGTGTTTCTCCCGAGTCAAATTGGCATCCTTGTATCTATAGGGGACATGGAACCTTTTGGTTTAGATGCAAAGCTCGGATGGGTACTTAGAAAAATTCATGAAAACCTCAACTCAAAATGTGTCCACGTGGAGGCACGACGGTCATTTGAAGATCTACTTTTGGGTTTCTCTTTGGAGTAGCACTAGGACACGTGGAGGCTTCCCGCTGCTTGGCTGGACTTAGACAAATTTTTATGCGGTTGGAGTAGTTTGATGGAATATGACACGTGTCGAGCTCTCGCTCATTCAGAGTCTCCACTTTGGGCACAATCTTGGAGTTGAGCCATGGAGACACGTAGAGGCCTCCACTTGCTTCACATTTTACTTAGACTTTTCAACAACCAAAAGGAGACTTCCTCGAATCATGAAACATGGTGCCTTCAACTCGAGCTTCAAGCATTCTGCACGGACCTTTCCTTAACATGACACGTGGTTAGCCTCGCACTCATTCAAAGTATCAAATTTTGGACTGCCTCAAAGTGTGCCATAGTGACATGTGGCAGTTTGAAAAGTCAAAAGGCAGGGAGGTAGGCCATTGGAGGAAACTTGGATTTTTTTCCATTAAGGATTAAAATTTGAAATGGCCCACAAGCCCAATGAGGTAAAATGTCAATGTTTTACCCGGTCAATGGTGGAGGTGCAGGGCTCTTGGGGAAATTTGGAAAAATTTCCTTCCGAGAAAAAAATTAAAATTAAAAAGGAAGTGCGACCCTCTCCAATCACATTTGGAAATTTGTTAGGCTCATTTCCTAAGGGCGAAGCTACGGGGAAAATTTGGAAAATTTTCCCTTTTCCAAAAAGAGAGTAAAATGGTAGAATTTGGCCGTAGTTTTATTCCAAAGAACATTTGGACATGTGTCAGGCTCGTATCCTGAGGGTGGAAGTGCGGAGAAAATGGAATTTTTTTCTATTTTTCCAAAAAATTGTAAAAAGTCAAGGGAAGCCCCCGAGTCTATTCTAAAGTTTGAATCTGCCACATGGACGACCCAAATTCAAAGTAAAGATCAACAAATTGCAAAGGTGAGTCTAAATCTGATTTCCCCCATTTCTCTAAAACATGTCTAGAATCTGAGTCTCCATGATTTCTTGGTCTTTTCTACACGCCAAACAAAGAATTAATTTAATGTTGATATCGAAGTTTGGTGGGAAGATATGGAGGACATCTTTCACCATTAAAATGGTCTGACTTTCATGCCCGATCTAATTTTCCGTTTTTCTTCTCACCCCGAGCATGCTAGGGGCTAGATTTGATAGGTTAGGGGTGGAAGTGGTTGGAAATTTGAAGAAAGATTGATCTACCAGAGAAAGGAGTTGAATGCGGGAGGCATTCAATGAAATCTACCCCCTCAAGCACTAGGGAGACTTCTTACAGATCTGATCATGTGAATCATGAAAAAATATGGTGAACACTGGTGCATTAAACGTTTTTATCTTTTGGGAGGAAGGGATCTATTATAAAGGTTATAAATGGCACAAATTTCTCATGTAAAAGGGTTTGGAGGTTGAAATTTGGAGGTCAGAGTGCTAGAGGTTGAAGAAAATTCCCAAGAGGAAAATTTGACTAAGCATGTCTTTTGAGAATCCATTTGAGAAGCTAGGTTATCTCTTTTTGTATTAAGTTTTATTGTGTCAAGGTGGTTGCAAGTGTACAGCCATTGACAAGCTCTGAGATTTTTCTGTGAAACTTTCCCCTGCTAATAGACTTAATCAAATTTGAGTTATTTCTGTGTTGTCTTGAGAAAAATGTGTTTGTTTTATTTCTGAATGTCTGCAAGTAGTTTTTCTTATTTCTGTTGCAATCTTGTATTAAAATCTTATTCAATCACACATGCCTCAATCCTTGTGACAATTTAGTGGCATCTGCAATTCCATTTCTCAGAAGAGCTTTCATTTGGGATTGGAATAAATGATTTAAAATCATTTTCTCTCATCATTTACTGAGAGATTGTCTATAAGCCTTTGGGTGTACCTTAGGCGTGATTTGGCTCAAATATTGATGCTTTTTTGGGTTTTCTAACTTGATCCTTTGTCGAAGAGAATCTCAAAGATTGTGTGAAAGAGTGCTAATTTGGGCCTCCATTAAAGCACATATTCTAGTTGAAGAAACATTTTGGCTATTTTGTGGCATTCTGTTGGTCTAACTTTCCATTTTGTAAGTTTCTTTAAGGATCTGGTGAATCTAGTTTCACCCTGCCCCACCTCCCACCAAAAATTTCATTTAACAACAACCAATCCTACCCATACTACCCTGGTTTGTCATGTGTGTATGCCAATTCACAATCCTCATCACCAAAACATGTAGAAGCAATCATGGTCTGAAATGTCTTTAGTAACCTTTGCCTTGTTATGAAAGTATCTCCATGATCTAGAAGTGACAACTCGTGAGAGTCGATCATTGTATTGATCATATTTTCCCCAAGGTCTTCTCTATAAAATTTATGCAAAGAAAGGTACTTGTATCCCCTTTCATATAACAAAGGTTACAAAATAGGTTCTCTTACCTTGGTTAAAAGTCACAACCTAAAATAGTTAGGACCAAATCACATCCTTTTTAATGTGTTACCCACTCCTTTAAAATCCCGAGTGCCTACAAGTCGATAGATTGCTTCCCCAGGCTATAAAACAACATACATGAGTTTCTATCTACCCCAGAGTGCCATGTCTAATCCATGATGTTGTTTGGTCTTTGAAGGAGGTTAAATTTGGGTACCAGCAGTACTTATCATAACCCTCCCGAGAAAGCTAACTTCTTCTACCTAATCATAATGTGAAACTACTCCTAATGCAGATTAGACACCTAACTACACCTATCCTAATAAAGATAAGGAGACAAGAGAGAAAAATTGCATAAAATGGAAATCCTTCATGAAGAGGGGCGCTAACACGAAGAAAAGGGGTGATATATTATTTTAAGGGAGGATGGAAAAGGGAACAAAGCAGGAGAGGTCAAACATCTATTACATAGACCTAGATCCTAACCCGCAATCAAATTTCCATGAAACAAAACACATTGCACCTATAAATGTAAAATACATGCACAAAAAAAAAACATGAAATAAAGAGGAACAAAGAAACAACAAAACATGAGAAAGGGTTGAAAAACATCAAAAAAACATGATTTTATTTCTCTATAAGGTGCATAAACCAATAAATTGATGCTCAGAGGTATAAATATGTTGTTCAAGTGCAAGAGAAGGTTTACAATTCATTGGAGTTGGAAAAATATGCTAGAGTTTCTCATGCTCCAGGAAATGTCTCTCTAAAATGAGGGTTTTGAGTCCTTTTTATAGCCATTGAAACCCTAATTTTTCCCTAATTTTCATTAAATGCCTAACAGTTAGTTGACCAACCTTACCTACTACTATTAATGTCATACTCACAATTGCGGTTGTTGAGCTGTCTTTTAACAATTTGATTCCCATTAGAAGCATTAAATATCTGATACGTCACATTAAATGTATTGACAAGTACCAAATATGTCTTGTTCACAATCATATTCTCAACAAGAATAATTAAATATATGACAGGTCACATTAAATATTTTGACAGGTAGTTGATCTATATTTTTATGTCTCCCTTTTCCTATGATCCATAAGTCATGCATCCAGAGATGCTCTATTTTTTAGACCATGAGCCATCCAACCAGGTTGGGTTAGATGTTGTACAACTACATCTAGTGACTATTTGTGTAATCATGAGACTCATCAAACCATGTGGAGGAAGGTTTTTGTCTAACCAATAACCATACAGATACATTAGGAAAATGACCTGTCAAACTATCCTACCCATAAAACCTGTTCAATCATCCAACCCAACATCCATGTGACCCGTCAAACCAAGGGGGTCGACCCCATCCATCTCTTCATCATACAATTGGTTAGATGACCTCCCAACCAATGGGTCATCCGACCAAGGGGGTAGGACGTCATCCAACCCGGGACCCGTCTAACTAAAATGGATAGTTGTATGCTACTACCTCGAATATGGGACCTAAAAAATTACACGTCTGTGTCACATTGCTACCGGACCACTGACTGAACAACCAAGGCATCCAACTTGTGTGTCTAACCCAAGTGTCCAACATAGGCATCTAACATGTGCATCCAACCTAGAGTCTAACCTATGTATCCAATATGTCCATTCAACCTAGGCATCTAAACCGGGCATCCAACCCATTATGTCACTTGACCATCCCTTTAACCTCTATCCAACCTAGCCAGCTAACCTAGTCATCTAACCTTCATTTAACTTGTTTAATTTTTCTAATTTCGCAATAGGCCTAACAACTAGCTCAAACATTCACAGTGGCTCGCCACTTTCACGCATGAATATCAAATAAATCAAGTCATATTGCACTACTTTTTCCTGTAACACCTAGGTCCAAATTTGACGGTGTGTGAATTTCACAAGCCCGTATCTCAATTACAATAAGTTATCCTAATTTGCAAGGGTGCATATTTTGGGGAATAGTTATGAAAACCTCTAGGGGACATCTTCCTACTAGATGTGGAGACCAGTAGCCTTGAAGCATCCATTGGGCTTGGAGTCAATCCCGACCTTGATAAAATGGATCTTTTTGAAAAATTGTCCTGAATATTTGTGTGAACTTAGGACTTGGATTGAAACTGCATGCTGCACTTAAAGCTGATTTTTCTACCAAGGAAGGGCGAGAAGAATCCTTGACCTACGACTGATCTATTGGGGCTGAAAACATGCACTATGAAAGCTTCCTAAAAATCTTATTTCCCTCATGAACATACTTTGGCCAAAATTTCAAAGATAGAAATTCCCCTGTAATTGATCTTTTAATGAAAATGAGGCATATGAGCTTAATATGCGATTGATCTAGAAAGACATGAGAGATAAAATACTAAAATTTTTCCATCGATCTGATTTTGTTTCTCTACATTTGGATTTTCTTGAAGACAATGATTTCTTGCAACTTTTAACCCTTTACTCACGACACATTTCTCTCTCAAAGAATATGATGAATCTTGTGCAAGAGCAACCACGACACAAAAAATATGTACAAAATTATAAATCATACATAACCCAAGTGAAGCATGCAGAGTGTGCTTATGCACTTCTTCTACTGTAAATAAACCTACCTACTCTACTCTAGCTAGAAGCAAAGAAAGTTCAAACATAACAGAAAAATATGCGATGTTAAGAGATTTCAACGATGTGCTTCTAGAAGAAATATTTGGTCTTCTCGAGTAATTAGGAGTTTGACTTCACAATTGAAAAGAAACCAGAACTGAGCCTATTTCCAAGGCACTATATTGAATGACTACCATAGAACTGGTAGATATCAAGGCATAGTTACAATCAATGTTTTCTAAAGGTTTGATAAGGCTAGGTGTCTCACCTTGGGAGCACGATAATGTTTTTGAAAAAGAAATATGGAACACTTAGATGGTGCATTGATTATAGAATGTTAAACAAAAAAATATATATATATATATCCACTTCCTAGAATTGATGATTTGTTTGATCAAATCATGGGTGCATCATTATATTCTAAGATATATCTTCATTCTGGGTATCACTAGTTAAGAATCAAAGATTAATACATTCATAAAACAACCTTTAGAACAAGATACAAACATTATGAGTTTACATCTTTACCTTTTAGTTTGACAAATCCACATGTAACTTTTATGAATTTAATGAATAATATCTTTCAAGAATACCTGGACAAGTTTGTACTTGTATTCTTGGATGATATTCTTATCTATTCTAAAATCATTGATGAGCATCATGAGCATTTGAAAATATTACTTGAAATCTTAAGAAAGATAAGGTTATATGGTAAGTTGTCTAAATGTTGTTTCTATGAGACAAAAGTGCAAAGATTAAGACATGTCATAAGTAAGTATGGAATAAGAGTAGATCCATCAAATATTGTTGTCATAACTAATTGGTATACACCTAAGAATATACATGAAGTCGAAGCTTCATGGGGCTTGGGTTATTCTTATAGAAAATTTGTTAAGGACTTTTCAAAAGTTGCTCCTCCGATAACTTCATTACAAAATAAAGATAAGAATCTTTTATGCGGTGAAAATGGAATCAACATTTAATAATCTTAAGGATCAATTAACATATGAACCTTTTTGGATATACCCGATCTAAATGGAAACTTTTGAGTAGTTACATATGCTTCCTGGGAGAGGGACTTGGAGGTATTCTATTACAAAATGAGCATGTTATAGTATATGAGAGTAGAAAATTCAAGTTACATGAGTTGAATTATGCTCCCTATGGCCTAAATCTTGCTGCCATATTTCATACACTTCAAGTATGGAGACATTATCTTTTAGGAATACCTTTTGAATTAAAGACTGATCATCTTGGGCTGAAATATATTTTCACTCAGACAATTATGAATGCAAGACAACGAAGATGGTTAGAGTTTTTGTCACAATATGATTTTGACATAAGTTACATAAAAGTAAAATAAAATAGAGTGGCAAATGCACTAAGTCACGGAAACATATTTCTACACTTATAACATTGAGAACTCAATTTAAGGATGAGATAAAAAGTATCATGGAATCTAATTTTTACTTTCAAAGCAGTAAAAACAACACTTGTTGCAGATCCAAATGACGTAAGATATAAAGGTTTTCACTTCGATAATGAAGTAATTTTGAGATATGATAAGTGGGTGTATGTACCTTCGAAATGAGTTAAGGAAAATGGTTATGATGGAATTTCATAATTCATCTTGCTCAGACATCCCGGTATTACGAAATGCTTTGCGATGTAAAATAACAATAATTTTGGAAAGGGATGAAGAAATACATAACTGATTTTGTTTCTCACTTCTTGGAATGTCAGTGTGTTAAGGCTAACCATATGCATCAAACTATTCTATTATATCCTCACAACATACCACAATACAAGTGGTAGGTAATTAACATGTATTTTTTCAAATTTGGCATATGTGAAGAAATAAACATGATGTTATTTTAGTTGTTGTTGATAAAATGACAAAAGTAACACATTTTTTTATTGGTGATCTTAAGGATGATTCACTTGTGGTAGAAAAAATATTTGTGCATGAAATTTTCAGATTACATGGAATACCTCAATTGATTATATTTGTTACAGGACCCTAGAATGACATCTTGATTTTGAAAAAATATTAGTGCATCCTTAATAACAAAAATGAATTTTAGTTTCGCATATCATCTAGAAACAAATGGTCAAAATGAGAGAGTGAATCAGGTTTAGAAAATATTTTACAAATGTACTACATGGATCACCAAGTAAAAAAGGAAGAATACCTTCCTTGAATTTTCTTACAATAATACATATCATGCCTATTTGAAAATGGTGCCTTTCAAAGCATTGTGACAAAAGAAATGCAAAACTCTAGTTAGTTAGGATAACATTGAAGACATAGAGGTAATTGGACCCAAAATACTTACTTGAAATGGAAAAATAAGTTAAAATGATTCGTGAATGTTTAAAAGAAGCTGCAGATAGGTAAAAAAGTTATGCAGATTTGAAAAGGGTTGATAAGAAATTTAAACTTGGTGAAAAGGTCTTTTTATGTGTTAAGCCTAAAAAGAGTTCTATAACCTTTGGCAAGGCAGCCAAATTATCACCTCGTTATGTGGGACCTTTTGAGATTGTTGAAGTAATCAATCTTGTAGCTTATCGTTTAGCATTACCCCCTGATTTTTCACAAATGCATGATGTTTTCCATATTTATTTGCTTAAGAAATACATTTCAGATTTATCACATGTGTTAAATTGGGATTCCTTGTAGGTCCAAGACCCAGAATAATCATGGTTGAACCCATTAGAGTTCTGAAAACTCTCCATTTGCACTTATGAAATCATGAAATTAGTCAATGCAAGGTTCAATGGGACCAGTTTAATGAAGAAAGTGCAACATGGGAAAACCTTGAGGACATGAAAATTGCTTTTCCTCATTTATTTGAACAGAATTAGTTCTGATGATTGATAACAATTAAAGACTTTGTTTTTAAACTATCAATAATTCTACCATTTTTGGCAGTAATTTATTCATTAGTATTGAAACAACTATTTTAATGCTAATAAATTATGAAAAATTGAATTTCTAAAATTTAGGTTCTGTTTGTGAACTTATGGATGGAAGAACTATAATTATGATTATTTTTCTTTTTTGAGAATATGGACTAAGTTAATCATTGGGACGATGATGATTTTTAGGAGGGAGGTATGTAACACCTCTAACATGGTTGATATCTATGAGGGCTTCTATATTGGAATTTGTAAACATTGACATGTGATTCTTGTTTGAAGACAATGTACTCTTATGACTTAAGATATCATGTTTTCTGTAGATAACATGTTATCTACTGGAAAAGATACCATTCTACCATGTCTACGCTGAATTGAAAATGAAGTATTTATTTTATTCTTATGTTGAATAATGCATTGCATGTGGAAATAAGAAACTGATTCAGTTTAAAATAGTTCATAGTTTTGTTGCACTCAAACTTGTGCTTCAGTATTCATAACCTCTGTTGCAGGATAGTTATACCTTGGATCAATTTCAGTGATCCAAGGCATGCTTTTAATTTTATGACATTATGGTCATCTTGACTGAGCTAGACAGATCATGGGATCTCTGAACTCTGGTTGTCTTGGAGTCTTGGGTGATCTCTACTTCTCCCATGCTTTATAAGTGATCTTTGATGACATTCTGATTCTTCTTTGGTAAGTTTTATGATGTAATTCCTAGCTATTGCTAAAGGGACCTAATTAATCTATGTTCCTAAGTTGTAATCTATCCTAAGTTACTAAGTTATTTTATTAATGTGTAATGTTAATAATGAAGGGAAAACCTTAGACTTAAACCTAAGGACCTAAGTTAGTTCCTAAACTAATGTTGAACCTAACCTAAAGTTTGGCTAACCTAAAGGGGATGGATGGGATGACATGCTAAGAAGGTCAGTGGCACCAACCTCAAGGTATTAATGAGGAGTTAGTGGGCTTTAAAAATTCTGTAGTAGCCAAAGTTGGCGAGTGCATGAAGGTTTATCGGATGGTGAGTTGGCATCCTTACTAAAGTTTTTGATGCATGGAAATTTAAATTTATTAATTCTTAAATGTAATTTGGTAGTGGTGGGAGAAGTGGAAGGAGTGTCATTCATGTTTGAAATTTAATGTTTTTGGTAATGGCAAAAAAAGACCTAGGAAGAAGGGAAGTTGGAAGAAAGAATGGTTTCATTTTTGTTTTGGTCATTTGGTTTTTGTGAGCTTTAGCTCTGCATGTGGATTTTCTCTTCGAACCCTCAGTTTGAATCCTTGCATGTTTGTTTTCCTTGCATGGTGGTGATAGTGATGAAAATATCATTGTGAAGCTATAAGAGGAAGGAGAAGAAGGTTATGAGGATTGGTTTGGAATTTTCATGGGAAGGGTTATCCAAAATTCACTCCTGAAGGTAATTTTGATAACTTGGATGAATTTTGTAGACATAGAGGGGAAATAATGTTGAAAGGCAAAAAATCAGGTTTTAGGGGTCCCTTTGGCTCTTCTCAAACTTCCCTATCCAAGGAATAAATTCAAGGAATTAGAAAGAATTGAAAAAATCCAAAAAAAATCCTTCTTTTAGTGTATTGTCGAAAATGCGGAAGTTTTTTTCATAGGCCACACAAGTTCAATTGGAACAATTGGGACACGAAAAGGTGAAATATCTAAAATGCAAAGGAAACAGTGTAATGCGACAAATGAAAAGAAACGTATCTGGAATAATCAAGATCAAAAATTTTGAAATCACCGAAAATAAGGGAATCGATTAAGGAAGAAAAATTTGTCCTGGGTAGTCCAGCGGGATAGTTGGGACTCGCAGACCCGAAAACCCAAAATCACCACGCCCAAGTGGGATGTGGAAAAGTGGAGGTCAATGGCCTGAAAACCTAGTCAACGCAAAGTGGGACAGTTGAGATAGGAAATCCAGATTTGGGCGATGCGGAGAAAGAAGGCCTAGGCTGTCCAAGTACGAGTGGGACATGAGTTCCTGAAACCCGGAATAGACACAATACAAATGAATAGTCAATCCATGACCCCCAAACCTCAAACAGTCATAACTTTTGACCCAGAGCTCCATATTTCACAAATTTTTAATGAGGGTAGGTATATGAAAATAAAGGAAACATCTTCATCTCTAGTCAATAAAATTCTCATTCCCGTTAACGACGAAACCCTAGCAAACCCAATACAACTGCCTACCCTCATAATGCCACATATTTTGTAATTCTCAACAAAAACACAAAAATTGGTACTGTGTTTGGAATTGTGGTTCTAAGCCCGATGCACATAAATCAAGAAATATGGAAATTTATGAGGATTCAATGGTGATTTTTAGAAAACGTGGAAAGGTTCATAACAATGTTTTATTTGGTAGTTGAGATGCATTCAATGAAGCATGGGAAGACATTTCTCACTGCTGCAAGTTATGGTATAGTATGGGGGAATTTTGAAAGTAACATAACATAATTTTAATTCATTTACTACCTCTTCCAAGTGGTTGAAAGATAGATTTCGGTATTTTCATCTCTCTCTCTCTCTCTCTCTCTCTCTCTCTCCTCTCGAGTTCTCAGAAATTGGAATGTTGCGCTCATTATAAGAGGAGATAGTTTTGAGTAGAAAAATTTGTCAAACTGGTTTTGTGAAGCCAATGTGCTACATGCCCATGTAGTGGAATCCTTGCATGGTGATTTTTATAATATGTTGAGCTGTGCATATCAATGAAAGTAATAGATACAAGTTTGTGGACATCTCTCCTGTTGTGCTTGTTTTCATTCTTCTTTCCCTTTCAATATCCTTTCCTATATATTGCGTCTATTCATGTTCTTGTAGGGATTCATTATCATTGTGTATGTATGAAATGTTGTTGTGGATTCATTTGCTAAACCATGGAGAACTATTATCATCCCTTCTAGTATGCACTCCACTTCTACTTTTCACACATTAGAAGACTATTCTCACACTCTTCTTTTCTAGTGTGTCACCACTTTAGTGTAGGCTCTGTTTTCATACACACTCTCTCCTGGTCCCTTGGAAAATTAGACTAGGAAAGATAATTTTTCCTACATTAGAGTAGATGGTGATAGGTAGTTTAGGAGACTCAACTAGCTTTCTCTAGAGTTCTATCTTAAGTAGAAAGTCCCACACTTGGAGATAGTATCCATGTGATCTAGTCACACTGTGAGCTCAAGAAAACAAACACACTGCAGTGCAAACCAAAGGGTTATTTGATTCGGTGATAACAAGAAGGATTAGTTGTCGAAGCTCTACTTGAAGATTACAACAAAAAAGTTAAGGCAAGAGCTCTATTAGGCATGATAGGCCCTATCCATTAAGTCTTCTGCTTTTATTTAAATGATTCATAAAAAAACTCTCCTCTTTGTGAAAACCTTAGGGCTTTGATTATGTAATTCTTATTCCTTACTTCATAGATTTTTATACTTCATATGTATCTTGGTTTGATGGAATTAGAAAATTCTTACTTTGAATGTTCTTTTCATTGTTGTTCTTTGGAAGACTAACTTGAAGGAAAATTCATTGGGTATTAAGACCTACGTCTGTGACTTAGATAATATGGTGTTTTTGTTTGGTCAACTTACTCATAATGGCTTTGAAAACCCAATGTTTGTTTGAATTGGTTTCATGATTTTAACTCTAGGAGTATTTAGTTTGATTAGTTCTGTGATATAATTATTTTGGGGTTTACCCCTAATGGAGAACTATTGGAATCTCTTGTATTCGACATATTGGTTCATTCTATTTGTTTTTATTAATGAAACCTATCGGATTAAAGGAAACCATTCATGTTTATACATCGTTGAATATTTTTTTATTACCATTCAGGTAGGAGTAAATGAATGCTCACCTTGAGATGGATAGTATAATATCTTTGCTTTTGTTAAGATTTGTATGAATGGAATTTGTTGTCAATGAAGGTTGAATAGGGAAATGTGTCTAAGAATGTTTAAACTTTTTTCTGTTGTTTTTACTTCTTTTATTTCATTATCAACCCACCTTGGGATTTTGGGTTCCTTTACATATCTTTTATGTTGGGAAAGTTTCCTTGAATTGATGTTGGATGTTAAACCCTTATTATTGGGATGTTTCTCAAGGATCTATTTTCATATTTTACGTTGATTCTAAGTTCTTTGGAGACTAGTTTCGAAATCATTTTGGTTTTCTCTCCCATCTTTCATTGTTGAGTTACTTGGAATTGAAGTGAGTCAATTGTTAATTGGTTTAATCTGAGTATGGGGATAATGTCTTGCATAAAAGGAAGAACTATTTGGTAGAACTGTAGAATATATTTCTTTTTTCTTTTCTCGGTGATTCATTAATTGTTACCCAATTTTGGGATAATGATGTGTTATTGTGCAAATGTGTAACATGGAAATAAATAATTTCTAGCATGACAACTATACCCTAGTGTTAAATTTTTCAAGTTCTATCATTCCAAGATACCCGAGATTTGTCCAATAAGTCCAAGTGATCTCCTACCAATTTTAATCATCCAAATAGGTTATTTAGGAAATTCCAAATACTCCCCCTAGATGATTTCGAGTTCATTTGCAAACTACAGTAGTATTGGCAATGGCTATCACCGGCCTTCCTAGGACTGGATCAACCCCTAAAGAAGAATGGAAGGGAAACATAAAACATGGAGGTGAATTGAAGACATTATAACATCAATGAAATTATTTTGCAAGGTTTGGGGAATCTTTGAAAGACTTGGAGCAGCTTTGAGAAAAATAGGTTCTGACAAGCCTAAGCAAGACATAAGCCTAAAATAGCTATCGAGCTTCGAAGAAGATTTTAGGAGCTCTAGATGGAATTATAAGGTAAAAAAACATCATCAGAAATAGGATTCCAAGATCTTACATGATGGTGAAATAATAATTTTCACAACACCTTGGCGCATAGGATTTGTAGGAAGTTTTTATCACACATAAGTGGAGTCCTAAATCTTAAATCATATTTTTAAGAGAATAGATGGATGAATAAAGACATGTGACCCAACCCATTAGATTCACAATTCCATTTCTAGTTAGGATCATATAAAATTTCAGCAATAAATTCCACCGGGAGCTCAAGTTATCATTGTTCCAAGTTACCCTCTTAAAGGTAGTTCAGGACTTAGTCATTTTTGGGAGGACACGTGTCAACACCAGGAGCCTGGTAGGATTTCATGTCCCCAATGTCCTTGATGTCAGGTACAAAAACCATTGAAAAATGTTCCCATCCCCCACATGCACTCTTGGACCCTCATGTGACCTCAAGAGTTGACAGTTCATCCCCTGGGTGCATTTTTGGAGCATCCACTCCCTAATGTCGGATCAAGTGCCACGTGTTAGCTCCCAGGACCACCGTGGAAAATGATTTCCCTTATTTCCTTGAGGTGAGGACATAGGAACTTGAAATTTTTTCCCATCCCCCTATGGGGAGCCTTTTGACATCCATGTGATCGACTTTCAGCCCCCAGGTGCATTTTTTTAGCATTCATTCCCTGTCGTCGGATCAAGAGCCATGTGTCAGCCTCAAGAAAATTGTGAAAACTGATGTCCCTTATGTCCCTAGAGGTGAGGGACATCATACATGGAAAAATTTTCCTAGCCCCTTATGGGGAGCCTTTTGGAAATCCATGTGACCTCTAGACTTCATATTTTAGCCCCTAGGTGTATTTTTGGAGCATCCATTCCCTGCCGTCGGATCAAGCGCCACATGTCAGCTCCAGGAAAACCATGGAAACTAATGTCCCTTATTTCCCTAAGGTGAGGAACATAATACATATAAAATTCTCCCATCCCCTTATGGGGATCCTTTTGGACATCCATGTGACCTTCTTTTAGCTCCCAGTGCTTTAAAGCAACTTTTCTCACCTTCATTCTCTGATTGTCGGATCACCGCCATGTGTCATCCTCTTGACACCATGGAATTTGATGTCCCTAAAATCCTTGAGGTTAGGGACATAAAGCATGGAAAAATTCACCCAAGATTCTCCTCTCATAATTTGAAAAATTCAAAAAATCTAACTCCTCTTTACTTGCTTCTAGTGCTTTCAGCTACTTCTAACATCTCGTGTGCACAAACATCTCCATCTCCTCCTCTATAACTCCTCACCATCATTCCTCCATTGCTGAACCTTGAAACCATACCTAATATATAGGTACTCCCCTTCCACTCCACAAATTCATGCAATTCCTAAAGGAAAATTGGAGCAAACACAGAAGGAGAAGCACAAAACACAGAAGGAGAAAATAGAGAAAACTCCATGGCCATGAAACGAGAAGTTGAAGAAATATCCCAAATAGATTCGTGGAACAAAAGATATATTTTTCATTCATTTTTCTAACCAAGGCCATCAAAATTACACCTTCAAACTCTCCTCTCATGCAACAAAGCATCCACAACAAAGAAATCCCACTTCTAGCTCAACGAAGAAAAAATCCAATTTCCCATCAAACCATTGGGTGAAACAAAGTAGAATTTCACATGAAGCATCAAAAGAAAAAACCTATTGTAATGAAATTTATTTCATCACAAATAGAGGAGAAAACCAGACCTATAATTTTGAGGTCCATTAATGGCTTCCACATCCAAAAGCATTGTTAGGTCCGAAAATTAAAACTTTAAAATCTCTTGGACTATTAAGTGGGCGGGCCCAAAATTTCAAAGGGGTGATATTGGGAAAAAACCCATATCAAAAAATTTGTTCCATGTCAATCCGACTCCTAGAAGCCAAATTTCTAAAAATAGTAGGTCTACTACATAGGAACTACTATTTCAGGAAAGTCATCGATAGAAGAACCTATGAAGGAGACGAAGTCATTGGAGGTGCACTATAGCTGAGAATTCACCAAAATGGACATTTTTGGAACTTACTAAAAAT
Organism: Taxus wallichiana var. yunnanensis; assembly: GCA_018340775.1. NCBI lineage: Eukaryota > Viridiplantae > Streptophyta > Pinopsida > Cupressales > Taxaceae > Taxus > Taxus wallichiana. The sequence continues at coordinate 694,536,610 of CM031238.1, forward strand.
AGTAAGTGGGCCCTCAAGCACCTACTAAAAATATAAATGTTGATCCAGAAGGAATGAGGAACATAGGGAGAAAGAGGAAAATTGAGCCACAACATCCAGTTAAAGAGTGGGGACTTGATTTCTCACACTTACTAAAAATAGTAATTTTATTTTTCTAAGGGAGACATGAAGATGAAATGGATGGGTTAGAATCTGACATAACCCTTGGCATATGAGTATGATGTGGAAGACAACGATGTCTCATACATGGACCTAAATGACCTTAAGACTCACATGGCCTCCAAGGACCGAAGGAGGATCAAAGACCAAATATTCACAAGTGGCTTGTTTGCCGCTGCAAGACACCTAGTGTCTGTGTAGAGTCTCGAGCTAGTCCTATCCTTCTCTTTCCACTACAATCCTGAGACATGAACCATCCAATCTAAAATGGTACCATAATTACGGTCATTAGTAGAACAAATCAATCAACTTGGAAAGAATTCACAAGATAATTTGAAGGAGATTCATAGTGTGTAAGGAGTTCAAAGTTTCAGAGTTTCACTGCATTTGGAGCTTTCCATCAATGAGGATTAATGAACTTCATTAGAAACAACATCTCCTCTTCTTCTTCTCTCTCAATTTCTCTCTCCTCTTCCCCCCAACTTTCTATCACTTTCCAATATTCTAATTTCATGTTGGGATTGCACTTTTTCATGTGTCCTAATGTTCCTAATGTAATAAGTCACCTTTATGTTATAAAAAGGGACTTAAAAGTTTCCTAGGAAGTTGAAAAGTTTTAAGTTATGCAGGAAATATGAAAATGCATTGGGGGGTAGATGAAGATTCATATTCTACTCTATAAATTGTAATGTCATTCCCATTTCAAAGAGTTGGTGATTGATCTTGTAAACTCAAGAGTGCATTGTACCTAGAGAAAGAAAAGGAGATAGCCATTTTTCTTCTACTTTCCCCCCTTCTCAATTTCCTCCATTTCTCCACTATGTACAACTTTTGTTTGAGAAATTAATACAAGAAGAAGGATTTTATAGCTTTCTTTCACTAAGATATTTCTTGATACTTTTTGTTCATCAAATTTCATTTGGTCTTAATGATGCTTACAAAGTTGTTTCTTCTCATAAATGCATGTGATGATACTTCTGACTAGTGTGTGTAGGAATCTGATTTCCTACCTGCAACATTAGTTCTCCTACCTAAATTCTCACTCCCTTTCCCACTTTCAGACAAATTCTTCCCTAGAAAGAGATTTTTATATTTTCTACGGGGTCATTGAGTGCCCCTATTAGATCCCTAAAGTGAAATACCACCACGAAAATCCACAATTTCATGCATATACATATACGATAGCTGCACCGGTTAAGTAGAGGTACTTAGATTCCCAGAAACTTGGCAAGAAATCCACAAGTTTTTCCACTTGACAAATTTTCTCACAAATAGTTTTTGGTACCCACCATGGGGCAGATTTAGTAGCATCTGCACCCAATATACGACCACAAGGTCTAAAAATTAAAAAAACAAATATTGAAAAAGTAAAAAAATGAGTTCATGAAAATCCATTGCTAAAAGACACACTGCTGATTTCTGCACGTGTCTTTTCACATTCCACATTGTCTTTCCATATTCCAATTGTAAAGTTTTTCAGCTGAAAATTTGAAAAGGATTTTCCAAAGCAAGATCTCAGTAGCGGCGAGAGAAACAATGGAAGATGAAGAAGAAATACCTCAACCCATTGTTCCATGGGGAAGGAATACATGCCGATTTCTCTTGAACCCCCGCTTCAAAATCTAACAATGGGTTCCCGTAAGAAGTTTCTAAATTTAAAAGGTGACAACACACAACATCTGAAAAGAACACGTCACTGATTTCTTGACATCATGTGGAATTCTTGGTGTCCAGCATGAAGATGTTGTTGTAAGATTGTTCATGGAGTCTCTCTAAGAAAATGAAACATAATGATTCTACCTCCTTCCTACCTACGATCCATCACTGATTGGGATGACATCAAGACTACCTTCAAGGATCATTGTAGAACCAAAATGGATGGCCATTGAACTTGATGATGATCTCATCCTCTGGGAAGATCAAGAATCCATCAAAGGGAAAGGCCCAACATCTTGGAGATGAGAGAACCAATCCATCACTATGAAAGTTAGTGAATGAGATAACATTTTGAAGAGGGAATTATTTGAATGAGTATCGTCTCAAAAAAGCAACATAAATCAGATTGCAAGAGCACCCCAAAGGCTCACCTTAGAGGCCCCACCCATGAATGTGAATTACAGATTTCATGAAAGCAAAAATATTTTGAACAAGAAAGTGAAGGTGGTAATTTTCTTTAAATTGATGAGTTTAAGAATGATACATAATAAGATTCTATGATTATTTTGATGTGATGAAGAAGATGAATATGATGCACCTAGTTTCTCATGTGTGGTATTCACTCAGTTCTCAGTCTAAGAAAAGAGCATCTCCCTCCACTTTGTCCAAAAGAAAAGAAGTTTGATGATCCTCTTGTGGTGACTCTGTAAAATAAAATAATCAGTTGAGGATCCCCACTTCCATCTTCCATGAATTCTACATTGTTGAAGCCTTGACCCTGTAGTAAGTAAGAAGACTCTTGCAATCCCAAGTAAGTCTTCTGATGTCTCTTCCAAGTCTAAATCTAAATCTGATCCTGTAAAATCTAGTACTTTGAAATCACCTAGTGTACCTTTCAAAATACCTTCTATTCCTCAAACATAAAATCATGCTCCTAAGCCTATCCAAACTTCAAAATCATCTCCTTCACCCCCTTGTCCACATTTTCTCCTTTTGATTTCATAGAATATGTAACCAAAGCCAAAGTGAAAATTACTGAAATTGAATATTTGTGGACTCATCTTGAAAAATTTGAGAGGTTTGTTTGATATATTAGGAGTGGTAGTCCTACACCAAATGTTGTAACTTTTGGTTCCAAAGGCATGCTACCAAACTCACCTACACCTCCTTCACAGAACATTTTTTCTCTGAGTGCATCAAAGACTGATAAAGTTAAACCTTTCTACATCTCCGTTCTTGTTGGAGAATATGTACTAAACAATTTTTAATAGATAATGGTGCCTCGAGACAATGTGATGCCTTTGAATATCGCCAAGGATATCAAACTTACCATGAATCCACCTAGTGGATCTTGTTACTCTTTGGAATCAAAAGAGGTCTCACTTGTAGGGAATTTCAAAGATCCACAGGTGACTCTCGCTAGATTTACAGAGAAGAAAGTTTCAGTGATGATTTTGGTAGTAGATGTCCCAGCCTCATTTGAAATGTTGCTTGAGTAGAAATTTTTGCCAAGACTTGGGAGGTAAAATTTAGATGAATTGGTATTTTGCAACCATACTAGTGAAGGGAGACATGGAGAAATTACTTCTTGAAAATAAGATGAGGTACATGGTATGAAATTAGAAGCCTAGAAGCTAACATTTTGTACCAAGGTAGTAGGAAGATGAATCACTTTGTGGCAACCGAGGAGGAGGAGGATATCCCCATCTTTATAGGTCAATACATGCCTTCCCGGAGAGATTTAGACTTTGAATAATCATTGAGGAGATTTGATTTACAAGAGGGAAGCTCAAATTTCTAGATGATGCAAACCATGAAGAAGAGGAAATGGTTCTTGATGATTTTCAAATAGAAAAATCAGCTTATGTGTTTATCCATGATGAAGAAATTTTCTCTTTCCCATTCAAAGATGAGGACTCCCTTGATCATGTCACCAGAAGAGACCAATCCAGTCTATAATGAACCCTCAAATAGTGGGGAAGAACCATCTGTACAAGAACTACTAAGAGCCGTGGAAGAAACAAAAGACCCTGAGACTAGTCTTGAACTTTTAATGCAAGCCATGAATCTGGAAGACAAGCGTAAAGATGACTTGGAAACCTCAACCAATGTGAGGATGGGCTATGTTGAAATAAATCTAGATGAGAAATATGATCTCCCTCTCGAGCCAATGGTTGGTGGATACAATGATGAAATTGAGGTATTTTCTTTCCCATTTGAAGAGGAAGAATCTTTCCATGATGAACAAACTAAAGAAAGAAGTTTCAAGGCCTTTGAAGATGAATCTCTTTTTGATGAAGGATTGGTAGAGCACAATGATTCCCAAGATGATGAGGTAACTCCTCTAGATAGTTGCCTCAAGCTGCATTCTTCAAAGGCATATAAAGATGAGTCAGTAGGAAATGATGAAGCATAACTCTGTGCAAGAAATCTTGATGCAGTAGAAGTTGTGGAAGACCCCGAGCTTATTCTTGATCTCTTCACTCATGCCATGGATATACAAGACAAGTATGAGTTTTCCTCCGATCCTCCCGTCAATACTCAAATGCCTCATAGTGGAGTAGAGATAAAGGATGAATCAAATGTTTCTCATGGAGAAGATGTCAATGAGCATAGACTTGAGAAAGAAAGTAACTCAAAATATCAAAGGAATTGGAACAAAAATCAGCTCTAGGGTAGTGATAGCACACTCGATGGAGAATCAACTATATGGATAAACATGGAAGGAAATTGGCACTATGAAACTGATTTCAAAGAACATGAAGGTAGTGGAATTTCCAAGAAAGGACTGAGCATCAAGAAGCTCACATGGACTCACTCCTACCAAGTACACATACAATTGTGAAAGCACCTAACTTTCATAAGTAGCTGAGGAGGGTAGGCTACTTTCTGAAACCCATCAATGGCTTCCCATAATATCATCATTTGGTGTTGCCTCTTCAAGGGTAAATTTTGAGAAATGAAAAGTGCTTCAGTGAAAGCAAGGTTTTCCCCACCTTATACCATAGGTGATTGTTAGGTGTGTTTCCCTTCCTATTGTGTGTCGTGTGTTTCCTTTCCATCCTTTTCATGTGTGTGTGTGTTTTTTTTTCTTCTCTCTCTCTCGTTGTAAGTTGTACATGACTCTGCAAGGCCCAATGGATAAGGCACTAGTCAACGAATTATATGGTCTAAAATTGAGATTTTGGATTCCCATGTCATGTCTTCACTATGCTTAGTCCATGTCATGTCCCCAAGCTAGAGCCAATTGTTGTCGTGAAAATGTGCAACAGGGAAATTGATAATTTTGAGCATGACAACTATACCCCAATGTCAAATTTTTCAAGTTCTATCATTCCAAGATACCTCGAATCTATCCAGTAAGTCCAAGTGACCTCTCGACTAATGTTTTATTATTCCCCTAGTTGATTTCAAAAAGTCCATGCATTCCCCATAGATGATTTCAAGAGTTCATTTGAAACTACAAAAAGTATTGGGAAGGGCTATCACTAGCCTTCCCAGACCGAATCAACCCCCGAGTAGAATGGAAGGGAAAATTCAACATGGAGGCAAATTGAAGACATTATAATATCATGGAAATGATTTTTAAAGGTTTGGGAAACTTTGAAAGACTTGGAACAGTCCTAACTAAAAATACGGTTCACAAGTCTAGGTAGTACACATGCCTAAAATAGTTGTTGGGCTTTAGAAGAAGCTTCCGGGAGCTATGCAGATGGAATTAGAAGTAAAAAAAAACATGGTTAGAAAGAGGATTCTAATACCTACATTATGGTGAAATAATACATTTCACAACAACTTGGAGGATATGATTTGTAGGTAGTTTTTATCGTGCACAAATTGAGTCCTCAATCAAAATCTACTTTTTTAGGAATCCTATGGATGAATGAAGACATGATACCCCCACTATTGGATTAAAAATTCCATTTATAGTAAGGATCATATAAAATTTCATGAATAAATTCCACCGGAGCACAAGTTATCATCCTTCCAAGTTACCCTCTCAAATGTAGTTCAGGACTTAGTCATTTTTCTAGAGGACACGTGTCGGCACACCAAGAGCGTGGTGGGATTTTATGTCCCCGATGTCCCTAGGTAAGGTATACCAACCATTTAAAAATGCACTTAGCTCCCATGTGACCTCAAGACTTGACCTCAAGACTTGAACCCCCGAGTGCATTTTTGGAGCATGCATTCCCTACCGTCGGATCAAGCGCCATGTGTCAGCTTTAGGACCACCGTGGAAACTAATGTCCCTTATGTACCTAAGGTGAGGGACATCAGACCTGAAAAATTCTCCCAGCCCCCTATGGGGAGCCTTTTGGACATCCATGTGACTGACTTTCAGCCCCTAGGTGCATTTTTGAGCATTCATTCCCTGTCATTAGATCACGCACCACATTCATTCACTGTCGTGGAAATTGATCAAGCGCCACATCCCCGTGACCTTCATACTTGACAGCCATCCCCTCGATACATTTTTGGAGCATCCATTCCCTATCGTCAGATCAAGCGCTACGTGTCATCTCTAGGACCACCATGGAAACTGATGCCTGTTATTATTTCCCTGAGGTGAGGGACATCATACATGTAAAAATGCACCCATCCCCTATGGGGAGCCTTTTGGACATCCATGTGACCTACTTTCAGCTCTCAATTCTTTAAAGAAGCTTTTCTCACCTTCTTTCCCTGTCATCGGATCACCGCCATGTGTCATCCTCTTGACCACCATGGAATTTGATATCCCTCACATCCAAGAGGTCAGGGAAATCAAGAATGGAAAAATTATCCCAAGCTTCTCCTCTCATAATTTCAAAAATTTAAAAATCTAATTGCCGCTTCACTGCTTCTAGTGATTCCAAATTGCTTCTAACATCCGTGTGCACAAACATCTCCATCTCCTCCTCTATAACTCCTCACCATAATTCCTCCATTGACTAAACCTTGAACCATACCTTCCATAGAGGTAATCTCCTTCCACTCCATAAATGTATGCAGTTCCTCAAGGAAAATTGGAGCGAACACAGAAGGAGAAAAAAAAGAAAATCCATGGTAATGAAATGAGAAGTTGAAGAAATATCCCAAACCGATGCATGAAAAAACAAGCTATATTTTTCTATTCATTCCTCTACCCAAGGCCATCAAAATTACATCTTCAAAATCTCCTCTCGTGTAACAGAGAATCCATAGTGAAAAATCCCACTACTGGCCCAACGAGGAAAACATTCAATTTCCCATCAAACCATCGAGAAAAAACAAAGTAGAATTGCACATGAAGAATTAGAAGAAAAAAACTATTGCAATGAAATTTATTTCATCTCAAATGGAGGAGGAAACCTAACTGTAATTTTGAGGTCCATTAATGGTTTTCACGCCTCTAGAAGCACCGCGAAGTCCAAAAATTAAAACTTTAAAATCTCCTGGACTATTAAGTGGGTGGGCCCAAAATTTCAATGAGGTGATATTGGAAATAACCCATATCAAAAAAATTTGTTCCACATCAATCTGACTCCCAAAAGTGAACTTTCTAAAATAGCAGGTCTACTACATAGGAATTGTTATTTTGGGAAAGTCATCGAAAAAGAACTTGTGAAGGAGATGAAGTCATTGGAGGTGCACTACAACTGAGAATTCACCAGAATGGAAATTTTTGGCACTTACTAAAAATAGTAAGTGGTCCCTTGAGCACCTATTAAAAATAGAGATTTGATCTAGAAGGAACGAGGAATGCAGGGAGAAAGAGGAAAACTGGTCACAACATCCAGTTGAAGAGCATGGACTTGCTTTTTCATAGTTACTAAAAATAGTAAGTTGATTTTTGTAAGGGAGACATGAAGAAGAAATGGAAGGGTTAGAAGCTAAAACAACCCTTAACCTATGAGTATGATGTGGAAAATAGCAATGTCTCATACATGGACATGAATGACCTTAAGACTCACATGGCCTCCAAGGACCGAAGGAAAATCGAAGACCAAATATTCACAAATGGCTTGTTTACCACTATAGGACACCTAGTGTTTGTGTAGAGTCTCGAGCTAGTCCTAGCCTACTCTTTCCACTACGAGCCCGAGACACGAACCATCCAATCTGAAAATGGTACCATAATTTTGGTCATCAGCGGAACTGTTCAATCATCTTGGAAAGCATTCACGAGCTTATTTAAAGGAGATTCATAGTGTACAAGGAGTTCAAAGATTCGGAGTTTCACTGCATTTGGAGCTTTCCATCAATAAGGATCAACGGACTTCATCAGAAACAACATATCCTCTTCTTCTTCTCTCTCTCTCTTTCTCTCTCCTCTTCCCCCAACTTTTTCTCACTTTCTAATACTCTAATTTCATGTTGGGATTGCACTTTTTCATGTGTCCTAATTTTCCTTATGTAATAAGTCACCTTTATGTTATAAAAAGGGACTTAAAAGTTTCCTAGGAAGTTGAAAAGTTTTAAGTTGTGCGAGGACATATGAAAATGCATTGGGGGTAGATGAAGAGTCATATTCTACTCTATAAATTGTAACACCATTCCCATTTCAAAGGGTTGGCGATTGATCTTGTAAACTCAAGAGTGCATTGTACCTAGAGAAAGCAAAGGAGATAGCCATTTTTCTTCTACTTTCCCCCCTTCTCAATTTCCTCCATTTCTCCACTATGTACAACTTTTGTTTGAGAAATTAATACAAGAAGATGCAATTTCTAGCATTCTTTGACTAAGAGATTTCTTGATAATTTATGTCCATCAAATTTTATTTGGTCTTAATGATGCTTACAAAGTTGTTTCTTCTCATAAATGCATGTGATGATACTTTTGACTAGTATGTGCAGGAATCTAATTTCCTACCTGGAAAATTAGTTCTCCTACCTCAATTCTCACTCCCTTTCCCACTTTTAGACAAATTCTTCCCTAGAAAGAGATTGCTAGCTTTTTCCATAGTGTCAATGGAGTGCCCTTGTTGGATCCTCGGTCAAAATGTCACCACATAAATACACCTTTTTATACACATGCATATACGGCAGCCGCTTATTAAGTTAAGTAGAGGGACTTAGATTCCTAGAGCATTGCTAAGAAAACCACAAGTTTGTCCACCCGAAAATTTTTCTTGCCAACATTTTTTGGTGCCCACTGTGGGGCATTTAGCAACATCTGCACCCCATATATGACCACAAGGTCTAAGAAAAAAAAATCAAATATTGAAAAGGTAACAAAAGAGTTCACGAAAATCCATTGCTAAAACACACACTACTGATTTATGCATGTGTCTTTTCACATTCCACATTGTCTTTCCATATTCCCATTGCAAAGTTTTTCAGTTCCATAATTTGAAAAAGGATTTTCCAAAGTAAGATCTGAAGTAGAAGAAAAAATGACAATGGAAGATGAAGAAGAAATACCTCAAACCATTTTCATGGGGAAGGAATACAAGCCCACTTGTTGTTGAACCCCTGCTTCAAAATATACCAAAGAGTTCCTGTAAGAAATTTCTAAAGTTTAAAGGTGAAAACACACAACGTCTGGAATAACACATCATGGATTTCATGTCATCATGTGGAATTCTTGGTGTCCAACATGAAGATGTTGTTGTAATATTGTTCATGGAGTCTCTCCAAGAAAAAGCAAAAAAATGGTTCTACCTCCTGCCTACCTGATCCATCAATGGTTGGGATGACATCAAAACTACCTTCAAGGAAAGATTCAAATCAACTAAATACTATCAAGACCTCTTGGTGCAGTTGGATGAAATGAGGAATAGATAAAATGAAACCATGAGAGACTTCATGGCTTGTTTTGAACGGTTCCTTCACAAGATACTTGAAGAGGATTCACCATCTAAAAACAATGTCAAGATATTCTTCATCAATGCTCAATCATCAGAAGTAGTATTTTTTCCGTGAAGAGCCGAACCAAGAAACATTGTAGAAGCATAAAGGATGGCCATTAATGTGATGATGATCTCATCCTCTCTGCAAGATCAAAAATCCATCAAAGGGAAAGGCCCAACATCTTGGAGATGAGAGAACCAATCCATCACTAAAAATTTGGCTAGTGAGATGGCATCTTTGAGGAGGGAATTATTTGAATGAGTATCTTCTCAAAGAAGTAACATAAATCAGATTGTAGGAGGACCCCAAAGGCTCATCTTGGAGGCCCCACCCATGAACGTAAATTACAGATTTCAAGAAAGTGAAGAAGATCTTGAACAAGAAAGTGAAGGTGGTAATTTCCTTGAAAGTGATGAGTTTGAGAATGATACACAAATAATATTCTATGAGTATTCTAGATGTGATGAAGAATATGAAGAGGATGTGCCTAGTTTCTCATGTGTGGTATTCACTCATTCTTAGTCCGAGAAAAGAGTAACATCTCCCTCCACTAGTTCAAAAGAAAAGAAGTTTGATGATCCTCCTGTGGCGACTCCATAAAATAAAATAATCAGTTGAGGACCCCCACTTCCATCTTCCATGAATTCTACATTGTTGGAGCCTAACCTATAATAAGTAAGAAGACTCCTGCGATCCCAAGTAAGTCTTCCGATGTCTCTTCCAAGTCTAAATCTAAATCTGATCCTGTAAAATCTAGTACTTTGAAATCTCCTAGTGTACCTTTCAAAATACCTTCCTTTTTCAAACATCAAATCCTTCTCCTAAGCCTATCCAAACTTCAAAATCAGCTCCTTCACCCCCTTATCAAAGCATCTTCTGCTTTTGATTTCATAGAATATGCAAACAAAGCCAAGTGTAGATTATCAAATTGAATATTTGTGGACTCATCCCGAAATAATTTGAGAGGTTCATCTAATATATCAGGAGTGGTATTATAACACCCAATACTTGTAGCTTCTAGTTCCAAAGGCATGTACCAAACTCACGTACACCTCCCTCCTAGAACATGCTTTCTCTGAATGCATCAAAGAATGATAAAGTTGAACCTTTCTACATATTCCTTCTTGTTGGAGAATATGTACTTGACAATGACATAATAGATTCTCGTGACTCAAATAATGTGATGCCTTTGAAGGTCGCCAAGGCTCTCAAACTTTCCATGACTCCACCTAGCAGCTCTTGTTACTCTTTTGAATCAAAAGATGTATCATTTGTAGGGAAGGTCAAACATGCATATTGTTTCTTCTCGCTAGATTTCCAGTCAAGAAAGTGTGGCTCTTGAATGGTGGCTCATCCTTGTTTTGGATTTTGATTGCTATAAAAGTGCAGTTGATAGAACTTTTGCAGAGTTAGTTATGATTTTTCTTTGAGTTGAATTTGAAATGAACTCACTCGGCCTTTTACAATACTTCTACCATGAGATAACTTGTTAGTTATAATTGAATAAGTCTTCCTTACTTGGAACATTAAGACATATTCCTAATCAATCCAATTAAGCCTCTATGCGGACGAAGCTTGATATATTAATGATTTTATAATGGAATATAATTATGTTTTGTTTGATTAATCCATCATATATTGATTGATGTTAATTTTAAATAACAAAACAATATACCTATTTTGAAAGGTATATTCATATATCTAGTATTACTTTTTGTTTAAAATTTAGAACTTGTTGAATCGATGATATGAATTTTGGAAATGGAATGATAAGGTAGAGTTAGGATGAAATATTAATTTCCCCCTTTCTTTAATTCTATTTTTTTATTTTTAGCATGTTGAATTTTTTTATGATGACAAGTTAGGATTAACTATGCTGATAGTCCGTACTTAATCCTTAAATATAGAAACTTTAATCTTTTCCCTCCTTCTTGGTTGTAATTTTTTAGGGAAAAGTATTTCTATTTATCTTGTTGTGTTATCGATCTGTTTCATAAACAACATGTTTATGTTTATGGAATAGTTAGGTAAAATCACAATGTTTTAATTTTTTAGTGTTTATCATGCTCAGTTCAAATGAATTGACTCTTGCTAACAATTTTGCAGATGGATTTTGTAAAAGATGAAAGGAGAAAGACATATATAAAGTTACATCTATTTACTAAAATAAATTGTATCTTTATTATGATGATTATGTGGTGTCATTACCTGAGATGTACTTTGTCGAAAAGAAATTTGTAATAAAACTAGTTTTATATTGTTGTTATGACACCTTGTAATCTCTAAAATACTTTTGTAATCAGTGAGTGGATCACTCCTTGTTGATGAATAAATGGTTTGATGTTTGTTGAATAATACTTATTTGTAATACCTTCTTTGGCATAAATTAGGATGCATTATTAAGTATTATCCTAAATAAAGGAGGGAATTTATATATTTAAGTGTTATGGGATTTGGTTTGAGGATCTGAAATATTAGTTGGTTTATATTCACATAAAGGGATGCAACTAATAAGTTGACACTCATAAATAGATCCTTAAACAATATAAAATAACTATGATTGAATTACATAGATATATATGTATGAATTCTTGATGTATTTGAAACATATGTAATCTATTTTCATAAATGGACATTAGTCCTTGATATAGGGAAAAAGGATATTTCCTTGAAATCAATCATAGAAACTTATCTGAAGAAGTGTTATGAATATAATAAGTGAATGGTTGAATGTTTTCTTCCTTAGGAATATTTCTTTAATCCAAAATGGAATGCTTAAAAGGGAATTAAATGGGATTTAGACTTCATCTTCATGAAGTCTAAAATAAAGGTTTTAATTAAACTTGTTTAAGATAAGGCTGAAATAAGAAAGGATCTAATAAACACACTTTCATAACATTAAGAACAATCATGTTGATATATTTTACAAAATGATTCGTTTAAAGATAAATTAAACATCTAAATAATTGGTTGAAAGCAAATTTTACTTGAATACCTACCTCACATGTAATTTCAACTTATAACCTTATAGGTTTGTTGGTTGGATATTTTTTCAAGCCAAAATATGAGGTTTAACCACAGTACATGGATTAAATCCATCCTCAAAGATAGGTGAGGTTTCCTATTTATTACTAATCTAAAACACAACAGAAATAATATATACAATATTCACACTATTCTAACCATTAGGGTTGGGAAAGAATCCCAAAATCCATATCCACACTAGGTGAAGATGTTGTAGTTTTAGAAATGGAATGGATTGGAAAGGAAATTATTATTATGGAAGAAACACAATGGAAAGGAAATGAGAGGAACATATTTTCTTTCGAGAAAACACATATCACAAAATAATCATACGAGCTTTAGATAACAAATATAATGTTTGAAACAATTAAAATAATCAAGAGTGCTAAACAAAGAATAGCTTAAGATTCTAAACATAAGAACAATATCTTAAGAGAGATGAATATCACAACACAAAGTTTTCAAAATAGCATCGGTTTCTATTCCTCAAATGATTAAAAGAAAACACAAATTTTTTCTTCTTTACAATAGTTCTCAATATTCCAAAAATCTCAACCCTTTGGAATGCATAAGTATCCCTTATTTATAATAAAAAGAGTTGAGAGAAAATAGGATAAATCCTAGAAAATAGTGTTTTAATGAGAGTCCTATTTTTCTTGACTCTCACGTAGGAGACCAACTCAAAATTTACTTCCTACATGATGAAACAAAAATGAAAAAGACATGTCGATTTCAGGATTGAAATGACATGAAACATTATTCCTATTCTATTTCATCTTCTTTGTCTTCCTCCAAAGAAAGCCTGCTGGTCCCAAAATCCTTGGAACTTTCACATTATGCCTCTACATCTCATCTTCATCAGGCGTGGTGGAGTGGTCACTCAGGACCTCACATGTTTCCTAAGTATCGCTCACGTTACCAGGAAGTTTCTTCAATCTCTTGTTGAGTTTCCTCAGTGATTCCAAAGCATGTTCAATCTTCATGAACCTATCAATGATTTCAGAATAAAGCCATAAGTTGGTTCATGATGAAATTGATTCTTAGATCTTCTTGTAAAGATCATTAGCGGGAAGAATACTCGAGCTTTCATTCAACACTTTAGCATAGATCTTGGTTAGCTCTTCTTCTATGTCGTTTGTGGCATCAATAAATTCATCTCTTGATTCCCTCAATTTTTGCAAGCTTCATTGAGAATATTTATTCTAAATCTGATGGCTTTGGTCAGTTGAAAATGTGTTTCCCCATGTGGAATGATTCCTTCTTCGATCAAGATGGGATGAACCTGTTTCAGCGTATTGAGAGCTTCAAAATTTAACTCTAGGTTCTCGACTTCTACCAAAAACTCATCATCCATTTTCTCACCATCCTTCTTTATATTTTCCAAGGATTTGTAGACTTCCACGGTGTCATCAATGAAATCTTTTCCTTGCAGGAGTATCCTCTGATCCATTCATCAAAAATTCTCCCCTTCTCATTAATCTTTTCAATCTTGGGTACCGATGAGAGATCGAACCCTAATAGGAGTTTGGGTAGAGGATGACATTGTTGATTTAGGAGGCTTTGAGAGCTTGAGTAGTACTTATGTTAGCTACTCTACTTTCTCTTTAGCTCATCTCTTGCTTGCCTTCATTTCCTTCAACTTTTGGCACAATACATTCATGGCATCTTGTGCATCCTCCCGTTATGATCCCTCCGTTGTTACTTTTCCTAGATCAACCCTTATGATTTGATAATCAGTGACCATTATATCATTCTTGGTTTTTTTAGCTATGGGAGTGGCAATCTCCACAAACTTATGCCCTGAAGAATCCACTAAAACCCTCCTTGAAACCATTTTGGGTTTCTTGGTAGACTTGGCAGGAGTGACCTTGAGGCAAATGAAATCAAAGGCTGGTAGGGGAACTACCACCTTCCTCTTCCTTGGGGTCTAATCTATTAACCATTGAGGCATACTGGAAGAATTTTCTCCCATCGTAGGTGTTATGGTCACATCTAGGTGGAGGAAGGTTTTCTTGTGGAGTGGTGATCATTGTGAGTGTAGTGTCCATGGGAATGGACTCAGGGAATGAAGGTACAAAAGGAGGAGGCATATCCATGGTTAACTTGGGTCCAGTGGGGAGAGGTAAGAGGTCAGAAAAGATGCTTGCCATGGCTGAGGAATTTGGTGAAGAATGAAGCAAGGAAGGTTGAATGGGAGGAGGTAATGATTTTGAAATTAAAGCTTGAGAGGTAAGAGGAAGACTTACCTCTGATGAGTTTCCAACCAAAAGGGGAATGAGAGGTTGACCAACCTCTTCTCCTGAAGGAATATTTCCTTGTTCTGGTAGTGGAGGTGAATCAAGTATCTCAACCATTTTTGATGGGGGAGTGGCCAATGATGTGGTCACTTGCTCTTCTCCCTTTCTGACAAATTTAACCTTTATTGGCCTTTTGGAAGGGTCCTTATCCTTTTCCTTTTTTCCCTTGGAGGGTCCTGCTTCCAAAGTAGCTAGCTTTGAAAAACTCTTTTCTTTATAACTCATTCCCCAAGAAATGAGCCATGCCTTAAGACGAGCAAGAATTTGAGTACCTCTTCCCGCGATAGAAGCTTTCTCGAATGGACCAATCAATGGCTGGGAATACATATTGGTCCTCATTCAACCCATCATATGAGGCGTCAAGGACACTTTCATTTTCCATGGTGCCTTTTTTCGAGGATGTTAGATGGATCTAACATCTAATCTCTTCAAGTGTTAACCTACTATTATCCTTTCTTTAGATGGTAACTTCATCCTATAGATCAACCCAAATGTATTCTACATTGGGCACATGTAGATATAAGGTCTTGTATGACTTAAGGACTCCTCAAAATCAAACCCATCTTTGTTCTTTATGTTCTTCTTCAACTTTACTTGAAGCTCATGCACTATGTTCTTAGCTTTAACCACTATTGAGCATGTGTACCTTCCAAATGGAAATAGGGAAGGAGACAACAACATTATGCTTACTCGTTGGAATTTGTGAAAATCCAACAATTGTCTAACCAACTCCATCAGGATCAGCTTATCACCTGGGAACCTGGGAAAATGGAAAGGATCACCCAAGTACATGACCACCCGAAGGTATGTGAACTTCTTGAATTGTAAGAAGATACAACCCCATTTCGATACTTCGGCCCATGCCTCATCAGAGACTCTTCTTTTCCTTAGATCAGGGTTCATCCTGCAGATGTTTTTGTAAAAGAAGGCATCATTCACTCTTCTAAATTGATCCTCGGATCCCTTCATTGTCAGTTGAGGGAAGTACCGATATATGTTTTTATTTCCCTATTTCCCTTTGCATCCAACCCTGGATAATTTCTCATGTCGGCTGCTACATAGGTGACGTATATGATGACACATATAGAACTTTCTAGTAGACAAGATTGTTTTCATCTAGGAGTCTATCTCATCACTTATAAGACTTCTCCAATCGATCCCTTGGTCATTCTTCTTTATGATGACCATGAATTGATACATCCACCCTTGGAAGTCTCTCACTCTCAGGAGTCCAAATACTTAACTTAGCAGGGTGATGATGTCACTAATTTCAAGGATGAAATCACTCCTAGGGAAAAACTTGGGAAACCTAGAGACAGTTGGCTTGGCCTTGATTAAGAACATTTTATTTACATGCATGATGCAATCTTCTTGATCATTGTCCCAGCCTTCTGTGCTGATTCAAGATTCAAATCAACATATTCTCAAAGTTGGGAAATCTTAAGAGGTCATCAAAGTAACCTCCCTCCAGCTTCACAGTTTCTCCTCCTTGATTTCTCACCGAGCGGAAGTTGAGTCATAATTGGAAGCATAGGCCAAAATGAACTCGGGCATTGAGCAGACATTGGGAATCCTATTGTAAGAGGGAGGCCACTGCCACTATTGACTTCATCCAGGGACTTTGAGAAGAATCCTTGATTTTGTTCCAAAATTATTCCATGTCTATATTACCAAGCTCCATGTGTCTCGGATGTCATAATTCCAATCTATGTAGGAAGGGGACTCCATCTTTTGGTTCTTGTACTTCATTTTTCCTACCTATTTGACTTATCCTTAGATTGTCCAGATCCGACATGAGAATTCTTGAAGAAATAATGCCTAGATGACTTTTGTTGAACAATCAGCTTGAAAGATTGTTGAGATCAACCCTACAGACCCACCACACTAACTAAACTTTGGGTCTTACAAGCACTTTGTGAAACTTGACACAATACAATGTATATCAGAAATTAGGTTGTGTCGAACACTTTGTGAAACCCGACACAAAGGTGGAACTCGGGGATGTTAAGCACTTAACAAAACCTCGATATACTACGGAAGTTGGAGGATGTTGAACACTTTGTGTAACCCGATACACTACGGAAGCCGAACGATGTCGGACATCCTATAAAATCAAAAACAAAGGTGTCGGGTTTCTGGGATGTCAGAAAATGTAAAATTCCCACCAAGTTTGTAAGTTAGGATTTTAGATTCTTCTCAAAAATCAAAAGAGTATATCCCATGGGAAAAATAAGAAAACACCCAAAGGGTGAATTCCAAACAAGAGGTTTCATGGGAATACAACAGAAATGAAGAAAACAACCCAAAACCCTAAATTTAGAGGAAAGAAAAAGAAAAGAGGGAAAAACGTGAAATAAACACCTCAAAAATAACCCAAAAGACCTCAAAGTGGTAAGAAGAAAAAATACCTTCAATAAATTTGAAAAATAGTTGAAGACGGATCATGAAATCAATTAAGAAGTTCAGTTGGGTTTGTAGGTTGAATGAACATGCACAAAAATCCACGCAGGTGAAAATATACCAAGTAAAAATGATGTGTAAAATCAAACTATTTTTAAAGCCTAGCATTAATTACACCTCATCCGACACATGTACCAACTACAAGAACAACTCAACATTAATGCCATGTCATCATTCTCAAAGTGTCCAAAAACCGATACAAAGGATTTACTATCAAATTGGGTTTCGGGAAAAAATGTCATGAAGCATGAGATGTTTAGATGTTATCAAGTTCAAAAACCCGACACAAAGGATCATTTTGGGTTTTGGGTTTCGGAAACAAGTGACATGGAGCATGCATTTTACAAGGTATGTTCCGAGGCTTCTAAGTTATGAAAACCTAATACACTGGCTTGTAATTGGGTTTTGGGTTTTGGGAAACAATTGACATGAATCATGCAAAGGATATGTTTCTATGCGATGGAAACCCAAAAACCCAAAATCTCCTTCAAAGGGCATTTTTAGGAGATTTTGTCAAAAAAATTTCTATGGTTATCTAAATTTTAGCTAAAATCACTAAAAAAGAGATAACAAGGTTAAACGATGTTAGTTGAATCAATAAGCGTTGTTGTCATTAATCTTTAAGAAATTGATTAAATGGGATAATAAACTTATGATCTTAAGTATGTTAGTCCAGTTGAGGAAATTTAGTTGGATGTTGGTACACAACAACTGTAGCATAGTACCTTTGTATTAACAGGAGTCATTATGAGGATACTAGGATGTAGTTTCTATGTCTCAACACCCCACTTAGTTTGTTTAACTTGATCGACATAAGTGTAAGATTGGATCACGGTTCTACCCTATACAGGATAGGAACATGACCTAGTGTTGAGGTCAACTCATGTTGAATTAGGATAACTAGACACATCAAATCGATTTAATTCAATTGAGTATGTCTATGTACCCTTAGTCACCATGAGTAGTCTTCCACACTATTGCATGCTACTAACCTTATCTAGTGTGAAACCTTGAATCAGGTTGGACTGACAGAAGTCGGGAAAGACCACTCTAGATAACAAAACAAGTTTGGTGAGGGAATTATTCCATTTGATGAGTATGGAATCTAGGAAAGTAAACATGATAAAATGTTTAAAAACTTTGGCTAAAGTATCACAAACTGTTGGTTGTGTTGTCTTATGTCACCTAGTCTAAGATGTAGGATTAAAATGAATATCTATGATAAATATTCAAATATTCCTCTTAAACAAAAAACTTGGTTTCCCCTAAAAATGTAAAGAATCCTAGTATACATAGTATACACATTATTGAGTTAACATGAGAGATCGGTTTAATACCGAGTCATGAAATGAGAGATCAATGTTCCACCGAGTCATTTACAGTTGCATATGGTTTTTTTGAGATGGATTAAATTGGAATGTGTGATCTAGATAATGTTAATTTAGAATAGAAATCATTATGTATGATAAAAAATTATTTCCCTTATTTCTAAAGTGTTAAAATATAAATACAAGAACATAAGGAGAAGAATGAAAATAAATCCTTAAACTATGTTTTAGAAAAAATATTCGAGCATTAATGGAGCTCAACCTCAAGTCCACAAATCGGAGAAACATTTCTTGTTGTGGTATTCATTCTCAAATTCCATACACATTCACATAATCTTTAAATTTAAAATTTTCTATCATGAATCACTCAAAATTGGAAAAAATCCCCATCATGATCTCAATCAAAATTTTCAGCAACTTTCATCGGTTCAGAGACATTTCACCAATGAAAAAGAAGAGAAAAACCTCAAAAAAGTGCTTTTTTGTCACAAATGGAGAAGAAAAAAGACTGACAAATTTCAAGCTCCATCAATGGTTGTCATCCTAACTATCCTTGTATAGGTCAAAAGTTGATTTTTTAAAATTTTCCAAGCCATTCTATCGATTTAAGTGTAGATTTCGGGGAGATATTGGGAAAAATTGGTATTAAAATATTTTATTCTACATCAAATCCACTAGAATCTCACTTTATAAAAATAGAAGTTTTCCATGGGCTTTTGGTTTAAAGTCCCACATTCAAAGAAACTTCAAAGGCGGTGAACATAGAAGAGGTTTTAAAAGGTAAAATTCATCGAATTTTATTGTCTTTTGAAAATTAAAATGCTTACTAAAATAGTGGTTGCCTTGAAAAAAAATAACTAGCCATTCTAATTTGACATGGCACGTGGGAGAAGAAAAGTTGAGTTGCATTACATTAATTCATAATAGTCAAATAATTTGGTTTGATAATAATAATAAGTTTATTTTGTGAGAACTTAAAAATAACAAGTCATTCTAAAGGGTGAATTTCTATAAAATTCCCAAGAGATAAGTCTTAATATGGCCAGAGTGTGGAGGCGTAACACTTATTGAAAACATGAAGTTTACATTCTGAATAATTAGTGCCGAAGAATCATAAAATGAACAGACCAAATCCATACACAAATATTCACTTCGAATGAAATATGGCAATAAAGATCCTCCTATATATCTCGATGATCCGAATATTGGGTGAATACAAAGAAATAGGGTTGAAGATGAGTATTCTCACAGTGGGTTGTTCACAGCTGGTATGAGGACCCACCTTATAAAGCATCGATATAGATATTTCCTACTCATCCATCATGAGTGGCCACAAACAATTCTCCAAAAAAGGTATGAAAATGGTGGTCATTATTCCTAAAACCATCTCATTGACTCTAAAAATCCCGACATCACTTAGGATGGTCGATGAAGACAAAGGAAATAGGCGTGCAAAAATATGGATGCATTTTTTTCCTTTTTGCACCACTTTTCCATGAAGACTAGGAGAAAGCCCTCCATAATGTGAAAAAAACTTCCAAGATATGATTTCCAAGAGGGATATTTAGTTTCCATCACTCTCCTTAGCTAGAGTTATGGGTGAAGAAAAAACAAGAGAATTCCAAGACTAGATAGGCCTTTTCACCTTGACGGTGATAGAAGGAAAGAATATAATTGACTAGGGGTAGATCATCATTGATAATCTAAATCAAACTTTTCCAAAGACACTATTACAAATAATTTCCATATGAATTCCCCTAATTAGTATATTTAATCACATCTCAGATCATTCAAGGATTATCCTCACACGAAAACATGTTATCTCTTCAACATTACAAAAACACATAGAATAATGGAGGAAAGTAACATTATAATTACCTAAAATGAATGATGCATTCATGATGTAGATAATTACAAACTTGAGGGTGATAATAAGACCTAATGTTGCCAAGCTAGCATTCTTAATTTATAAATATGGCTCTTATTTTATACAATTATCAACTTTATCCTACTATGAGTTTCATACCCCAAGCTCCGTAATGAGGTCACAAATACTAACTTAGTGACCAAATATTACTATTTGAACTCTAGTGTTCAATCTTTCACTTATGATATAGATGAGTAAGAAAAATATGTTTATTTCATCCCCAATCTCTACTTAGCATTCATGTGCAAGAGCTCAAGTGATGCATTTTTCATCATGAGGTTCACGCCTTCACACATCTAACTCTTCACTTCTACATCACGAGGACAAATTTTGACATTTGAGATGATCCCGATTCTTTCTACATTATTGAGACTTGGATACACATGGTCCACATATCAAGAAGAATACACACTTTGGGTTCAAATGTGTAGATCTAATTTTAATTACGTGAGAAGGATCATATGAGGACGATAATCTATGGATCAAGAAATTAAATTTTCTTGGTATGAAGATATTCTTGCAAGATGACCTAACAAAATGTATGTTCTTAGGTACATCAATGGTAAAAGTTTCTTGATTTCCTCAAACTCAATAGGATGGTTCATGAGTTAGTGGATATAAAATAGAACTCGAGAAAGTGGTCTAGAGAATAAGGAATTGGTTCTAGAGAAAGAGAATCATGATCATCCAATCAATATTCTCAATGTTCTAATTATTTCGACAGTGCATCATCAAAATATGTAGTTGAATTACTTGTTCCACTAACTCCCAAAAAAC
Organism: Taxus wallichiana var. yunnanensis; assembly: GCA_018340775.1. Lineage (NCBI taxonomy): Eukaryota > Viridiplantae > Streptophyta > Pinopsida > Cupressales > Taxaceae > Taxus > Taxus wallichiana. The sequence continues at coordinate 694,558,052 of CM031238.1, forward strand.
TTCAAAGAATATCCACCAAATTGAGACTTCTTCACGTGAAAGGTCACCAAAAAATCCAAGATAGAAGAAGAATCGGTTCCTACAATGCAAGCGGAAGACTTGGTTACGTAAATGCAAGAAGAAGATCCAATGGCGGAAACAAAGTGGAGGAGAGCATACACTTGAAGACCCGGTCTTCAAACCACCATAGGAGGCCTCACCTCTTGTCGGCACTAATATCTCTCCCAACCAAGATGTGCCTCCTCTTTCAAGTAGGGGATGATTTTATGCACTTGTCATAGAACTCGAGTCCGATGAGATGTTTCTTTGGATGCAAGAAATAATTATTCGTGACACCCACACTATTTAACAAGTGGAAGCCACCGACCTATTAGTAATTTCTTCACTTTGGATAAAGGAAAAAAAGGAATTGTTCACACACATTTTCAAAGTTCTATAATGGAGAACCGTAATAAATATATTGAATTAGTTTGGTCAAGGTGATCAAACTAGTTAACGAGATCACACTCGCTGATTATGAGATGAAAATGATCCAACTGACCGGATAGTCATGAAGGGGATTTGCACATCTATCAAAATCTTCCTCTTGCATGATGGCAAGGAACAAATAATAAAATAATAAGATTGATGAAAAAAGGAAGAGGTGTGAAATATTTATTCTATGTGCAACATCTAGTTGAGAAGAATGCCAAAACAATTCCCATTGAATAAGTTTCACTTATCAATGATTCAATCTAGATTATATAAAGAGGATGCACAATTTAACACTACAAGGGGGCAGCCAATAATGAATGGATCAAAAAATTTCTGAAAAGGGAAATCAATTCTCCAAGAGGTATTCAAAATCTTAGCCTACATGTGTGCAACAACAAATAGGATGTGAGCATTCAAAGAAGAGTTAAAGAAAGAAAGTGACTACATGGATCCTATGGGTTTAGTAGTGAGTCAAATGAATAACATTCTGTATCAATAGTGGATCAACATAAAAAATTTGAGACTCCTATTTTTTTTTTGTGTGGGAAAGGGCCTTGCGATCAGATTTGAAGCAATCAATTGAGTCATTGTTGAATTGGAAGATAAAGAGGAACAAGCATACAAATTATAGGATAACATCAACCAAAAAATTCATAAGCTTTCCTTACCTACAATGGGAGAAGCCATACCTATTGATGATTTGATTGGTACATTCAAGGAATAGGTCAAGAATGAGGTAGGAAATCCATTTTCTTCACTAAATATACCCCGGAGTTCCTCTCGAGATTTGGGCCACCATTGCACTTATTACAGAGAAACATCCATCATCATTCATAAAGTACAAATATATCAACAATGTGTCTTATGGATGGAAAAAGACCTTGAGATGTGTTTTCATTCATCATGTGGATAAAGTGGAACCTACAAAACTCATTTTAGTAAGAAATTTGGAGGTATGAAAGATCTTCTCGTAGCGCGAGATGAAGACTAGTTATGAAGCGAGATCAAATCCACTACATCGAATCATTCTTCTAAATAATTCTTGTTCTTCTTCCTTATTACTTCTTGTAACATCCTCATTTATGACTTCAAAAATAGGTTTTTTTCACACATCTTGTGGATAAAGTGGAACCTACAATAACTCGTTTCATAATAAATTTAGAGGTACGAAGATCTTGTCAATAGCACGAGATGAAGACTAGTTATGAAGTGAGATCAAATCCACTTATCGATCATTCTTCCTGAATAATTATTGTTATTCTTCCTTATTAGTTCTTGTAACATCCTCATTTATGACTTCAAAAATAGGTTTTTTTAAAACATAATGTTCATTATTACAAATTCATATAATTTAGAAAAAACATTCCTTACTAATCCATCACATAATAGTAACCATATGCAACAGTGACTCAAGTGTAACCTAATCTCTCATTTCATGACTTGGTGTTAAACCGATATCTCATGTTTAATTTTGTTCATGTGTATACAAAGTATAATTTTGGTTCCTTCACCCTTTAAGGGGTAATCAAGTGTTAATGTCTAAGAATCCTATCTAGTATCTGATTATTGATACTCATCTAATATCACACAATCTTAGACTAGGTGACATAAGACAACACAACCAGTAGTTTGTGATACTTTGGCAAAATTTAAAATTATTTACCATATTTTATTCCTAGATGACATACTTGTTCAAAAGGAATATGTCTTTCACCCCACTCAAAATTGTTATCTAGATTAGACTTCCTTGACTTTTGTTACCAATTTTGGGTCTATGTTTCACACTAAATAGGGACAACTCACATAAACTAGTGTAGATAGTATACTTATGGTGACTAAGGATAAGTAGACATAATAAATCAACTTATGTCGATTTGGGTGTGTTTATTCACCCTAGGTCAACATAAGTTGACGTCAACATTAGGCTATATGCCTATCACATAGTTTAGAGTAAAACAATGACCTGAAATTCTACTTTATGACACTTGTGTTAGAGGAGATGAGTGGGATATTGAGGCATAGTGGTTGCTTCATAGTATCCACCTAATGACCTACATCATTAAGTGGGTATGTGGCAAGAAGCAACTATGTTCAACAACCCACTTAGTTCCATAAGTAAACCGACATACTTATTGACCTCATTAATTCCTTAAATTTTCCGATTGTTAATTAGTTTAATTTAACATTAAGCATCATACCTAGGATCAACTAAGTTTGTGTGATTAATCCCTTAAGAAAGGATCGTAATGAACTGTCTCATAAATTGAAGGTATGTAAATCAAATCTACATTTATCTCAATGAATTCACTATTCATTTTCCATTAGTTCATTAAGCCCTTAAAATCAATCTGATTTATAAGGACATCATTTAAGTCTCATTTATTTAAGTCCATCAAATAAGTATAAATCATATTATATAACTATTAAGTTAGATTTAATGACTTCTTTATCATTTAACCCCATCTTATCATAACCTTGTTATCTTTCCAATTTACCATGCATTGGTTCACATTTAAATAAGATCTTATATCCAATCACTTTATAGATATAATTATCAGCATAAGTTAAGGATCATACATTATGTCCTTTTCAACATAATAAGGAAGTTTCCTTTTTCTTCCACTTAAGGACTTATTATTTCATCTATATGTTTACAACGTCATATTTTAGTATAACCTTGATAAGGAACACAATATCAATCCATAATACCTTTATTACATTATTTTCACAACCTAATAAGGTTTACTATATCAGAATTATAGCTCATATTAGTTTACCATTATCTCCATAGATTAATGGACTTAGATCTATAGTTCCCTATCCAATCAACACTTAAATCCATAAGGTAACTAATAAGTCATGTATACTTTTGACTTAGGATTAATTAACCAAATCAGCATTGGTCATATTGAAAAGATAAACTAACTTTCAAATTCCAATCATACAATAAGTCACTTATAACAAATGTAGAATTCACTTTATTCCATCCACAATAAATATTTTAGTCAACAATGACATCCTTTTTCAATAAATATAGAGTATTATGACACTAGGCCTTCATGGTTCTTCAAACAAAATCATTTCAAGAACTTTTACTACATTCATGCATCCGAATTAAATGAACTTCATCAATAAAATAAATGCAACTTCCTATAAGTATTTCTTCTTTCACCTTTCATGAAATCCATCTGCAAAATTGTTAGCATGTGTCAGTTCACAAGAACTGAGCATGATAAGTACTAAAACATTAGAACAATATGCTTCTATCTAATAATTTCATGAAAGGAACACTTGTTATTTAATGAAATTGTTCTAAAGTTCCAAAATTCTACAACTCTTTTAAGCATGCCAAAATTCCACAATGTCTGAATAAGAAGGAAGTAAAATTAAGTCACATCTATGAACCAATTATCTATATCAACAAAAGTTTAGTCATCAAGGTAAGTTAAGTCCATTTGACCCTTAAAAGTCAAAAAAATAAGAATACAAGTGTATTAGGATTTCAATCATATAATCCTATAGATTATATGTTTGAAATCTAACACCTTGTCCTTCATTTTAATATTTACTTATCTAAGAAATTTAATTCAACACACCACAAAATCAATTGGTATGCTAGTCAAATAAGCAGAGTAAGTCATTTACATAACAGTCATAGAATTCATCTATTATCCTAATGATATCATTTATAACTGCAATGAGAAATTATAACAAGACTAATAAATATCCAAATATCCATTCAAAATCAAATGAAACTTGATAAATAGTCAAGTTATTTTCCTTTCATTATCTATCAACAAAGTTCCCATCACAAAGACTAATAAATGATACTATTATCAAATCAAAGTGGTTCAATATGAACCAAATACAACACAATGGAGATCAAACTGAAGGATTCAACCATCAATGACTTCATAAAGACATAGAAGGAAGTCGATATAAAACCCAAAAGAAGGTATGTTACCCAATACTATGACAGTGAGCTACACCTAACCTTTCCATAATAATTTAATAACCAAAACAGCCATAAAAATTCAACTACACCATAACCAAAAGTGTACAAATTTACTGTTCATGCCAAGGATCAAATTTTATTTTCTACTCATACGAAGATCAACTAAAGAAACTCTGCAATAATAAAAACAAGATATAGAACGATTATAAACAATACAAGATCATAGATTTGAACTCACAAGGGTTAAAAATCCCCTAACTCATTCAAAGATAAGCCTGTTATGACCAGTTCAAATGTATTTCAAACAAATATGAAAAACCCAGTCACAAGTTAACAATTCGAAAAGTGAAAACCAGAATGAAATGATTCTAAGTTCGATACAAGGAAGGGTTCAAACCACAACATGGAATATAATCCTTAGGGGTTGACTTGATGACCCATGTCTGAGTAAATCACCAAATGGTAAAAAGGAACGAAACCAATAATAATAGCTCAAAATAATTAAAAGCATGTGTCATCCAAATTATTTTATAAAACCGGGACAATAGTTAGTTCATAGTCAAAAATGAATGCCCAAATACGATATCGATTTAGAGATAAAATCATGTAAAAATTATTTAAGACACAAAATGCCCTCAAAGAGAACAAATTGAGAACCCAAATTCAAATGAATTCCCCAAATGGAAAAAGTTTAAAACTTAGAGAAGAAGTTCATAAGAATTACCCACTTGATCAGGACTTACACCAACATAGAAAGGGTGATTTTAAAATAGGGAAGCAATTACTCAAACCATACCAATAACCGGATACCTTCTTCTTTATGGAGAGATTAAAATATTCCAAATTGTTAACACTGAAATGGGTTAAGACTCACTTTCGAGTCTTAATAATTTTTGAACAAATATTCATGAACCATGGTCAATAAAAATGAATCCATAACCTACTACACCGAGTCAATCCAAGACAACTAAACAACCTTTTTTTGTATGCCAAATCTTAACAAGCAAAAATGCACCCAAAACATTATTTAAGTGTTTATCAAACTTGTATTCAACAATATTTTAAACTTAATAAAAAATTATTACACGCAACCAAAGATGTACAAATAAAAGTAAGTAACTTAGCTATGCCTTTTCAAAAAATGCTCACAGATCCATAAATGCAAACAAAGTCATTTAAATCTAGTTTAACCGGGTATTCAAAGTATAATAGATTAAAAATAGTGAAGTAAAAACAATATTCACTCACAAAAACCCAAAACTCATAATGTAATTCCAAAGGACAACATATTTATTTTCATGAAACAATTAAATAGAGTATATTATCATAATGAGTTAGAGCCTATCATGCCTGGTAGAGCTCTTGCAAAACTTTTCCAAGCTCTCAAAGTTTCCTTTCAAGATTTTGCAATAGATTCCACAAAATTTTGCAACTGAATCAAACTTAAAACCCATCATCTTATTTTCCTTCATTTTTATAGCTTTAGTAATAAATTTCCTTCCTTTAAATGCAATAGAAATGAACTACCAATTCAAAAATAAGAGGTCAATATACGAGATCCATTGATCTCAAAAATCAAAATGAAAGGTAAAACCAACTCTCTTTCCTTTCCACCATTCCATCTTAACATTTCCAAGGCATTTTTCTATTTATTCCAAGATCAAATAATGCTAGGATAGTTCACTAGTCACCCCATTGAATCTGCTAATCACCGCTAACTCTAGTAAGAACTAATTATTTTAGACAATGCAAAATCATAACTAGTTACCTAGAGTTTAGTGCCCGCCAAGTTTAACTTGGTTTCCTCCAAAGGTGGTGGAATTTCCATATTAAATGCCATTAATTCTTGGTACAGTGTGGGTTGGCACCCAACTGACTGAGCTTAAACCCTTAGGGTTTTAGTTACCATGGTCAAGTCTTAGGTTAGGTCTAGGTCCTCACATAGGTTTAGACCCCTTAGTGTAAGATAATAACCTTAGCTTAGGTTGATGATTATTATAACCAAATATAACTAGAATAATATTAGGTCCCTTTAATAATTAATCATCACCTTAGATTAAGTTTAGTTAGGTCTTTAATAATATTCATCAAGAACATTACCCTCTAAAATTTACCTGTTCAAAGTAGATGATCAATAAAAGAAAGTATTCACAAGACATTACAATACACTCCCACCGATCTTATATTTGTTAGAGCCTGAATATGATGGTATTTCAGAAACAAAAAGATATTCAATTAGACTAAAAATTATGATCGTAACAACATATTGATCATAGGCATGCCTTGGATCACTGAAATTTATCCAAGGTATGGCCATTCTTTTAAATATAAATGCAATAGTCTAAGGAAAAAATTTAATATCATAACTTAGGTAACTTACCCACATGGTTCCAAAAGAATGCATTTACTTCCTACCAACTGGGTTCACATAATGTACTGCAAAAATCCATTTAGTGAGTACATGATAATCATTCAATGTTAGTACAATTTTTCCAAAGTATGATTAACATCAGATTCTTTTGTAGGAAATAGATATCTCTTCTACAAACATGACCAACAGTTCAAGAATACACTAACTTAGAACAAGAATCACATCAACATTTGTAAACTTCAATTACAGAATCAAGTACATATATAAACATGAGAGAGGCATTATAATTCTTCTTCCTCCTCTTTCTCTCTCTTCTCTTCTGCTATTTCTCTTCAATGTTAGAACTTTGCATCTTTGCACTTTTTTATATATCTATAAGTGACTTTAGAAGATGTTGGTCGTCAGATAGACTTTTTAGAAGAGCAACAACTGTGGACATGTGACTTCCTCTTTAATGGGAGAGGTTCCCTTATTCGTAAAACGAACTTATTTACAAATGTACGTAACATTTTATGGTCAAACTTGGATTTTACGAAAGTGTTTTCCACAAGGATCATCAATTACACAAGGACTGAGGAAAGGGAATAAGAAGATGAGCAGAATAGCAACATTCAGAATTATAGATAGCAGAATAATTCTTCGTGTATGCGAAGCTTCAAAGAATTTAAGACAAGATCATTTGCGTTGGCTGAATGAGATTAAATTTAAAGACACAAAGTTCCATAAATAACCTTCTTCAGATTTATTAATCAAGGACACAAAGTTCCTTCTTGGTTGTACAAGATCACTGTATTTGCAAAACGAACAATATGCAATCAGAGAGACTAACGAGTTAGGAACAAAATGATCTCCACAATATTAAAGGAAAACACAGAGATAATAAGAATTAGATAGACCAAGAATGAAAAGCCCTTTTGTATTGATTTCTTTAAGATCTATTTACACTTTCAAAGAAATATCCAAGTTCTTCCTCCTCCTCAAAATGGCGTGGAAAGGCCATTATATAGCTTACAAGTCAGTTACTCTTCGTAACTGTTTCTTTTAATTAAAGAATAGTTAAGGATCGCCAATTGCAATACCTTAACTAATTACAAGGAATACGAAAAGAATGGGAAGAAGAGAAAAGAAAGGAGAATGATACAGTGGCTACCATCGGGAGGGACCCACTGTCTTCAAAATCCACTTCCTGAATTTCTTCAATGCCTCAGCTATGTCTCTGCCACGTGGAACTGACGTGTTGGCTGCAGACTGAGTCCAAAATCCCAGACACTTCTCCATCTCTTTATCAAACTCGACGTGAGTATGATAATCTTTATTTGCTTCTTCAATGGCAGATTGAAGAGAACAAATTTCCTTCATCTTTTCCTTAGAGATGGAGCTTTCCTTGAATAGATTATCTTTGACAAAAGCTCTGAACTGAGCTTTGATTTCTTGCAAGGACAGGGAAACACCAGAGTTTTCATCCTGAAGATGACAATGTATATCCTTGAAAGCAAGAATAAATGCCGGTCTTGAAAGCTTCTCCTTCTCCACCATTCTTCATTTCTCCCAAAGCTTCCTCCAAAACTCTGATCTTCCACTCCATGCTGTAGACCCAGGATTTTGATAGATTGTCCTTAGCATCATCGAAAATCTTATTCGCCAGTAAGATGTTCTCATCTGTCTGTCCCATAAGGTGAAGGTCTACTATACAACTGCTCCAAATTTTTAGTTCTTTATCCATGGTATTGATAGTGGAGGAGAGATTCAGTTGCACATTACTCACCTTTTCGTGGAGTTTGAAAGCTTCATCGATGAAGTTTAATCCAACAACAAGCATGTCATCCACCATGGCTTCAATAGCTCGCCATAGATGTAATACTTGTGCATATCTTTGATACTTTGCACTTCATCTTGGCTTAGAATTATAGGAGGTGGAAGAGTAGTCAATGGGGTAGGGTCCAAGACTTTATCCTTAGATAAAAGAGACTTGATGAAACCTGTGAGAATCCGGGCTTGTTCTTCCAACTGCTCAATAGTTTGCTGCCTTTCTCTACCCTTCCAATGACTCTTGGATCTGCTTCCCGGAGGTTGTGAATTTCACCTTCAGAGGAGTAGACTCTCCCATAGGGATTCTTGAAAGCTCCAAGTCGATGCCAAAAGTCTCGATTCTGATTTTCTACCGTAGGCTTAGCAATCTCCAAGAATTGCTGACCTTGGGCATCGACACTATTCTCGAAGTGGTTCTCGCTTTCTTGGCACGAGAAGGAGTGGTGCCTAACAAGGTCGCAACAAAGATCAAATTTGGTCCCAAGCTTTGAGAGAGGATTTTCTCTTCCTTTTGTCAACCAAAGGTCAGCACCCAAGCAAAAGAGGAAGAAGAATCAGAGGAGAAGCAAGGGGACCAAGAGACAGGAGCTCATGACACTCGTGGTCTCACGCACTGCTGACTCAAGCCGAGATGTGAGTAGAGCACTCGGAGGCAATGGCGGTAGAAGAATCAAGTAACACCCGCAAGTTCAATGCTCTGACCTCCTTGTCCTTATCTGGATCTTCAGAACATTTGCAGGAGTTGGCATCTCACTTTCTTCACTTTCACCGAGAACAATGATGTTCTCTCGGCCCTATAGGCAACTCTGCCTGCTTTTCTCGAGGGTCATTCTCTCGCAGCTCCTTCTTTACCTCTTTGAGTTTCTTCTTATACCTAGATGGAGATGGAGAGGGAGTAGATTCAGCAGTCCTCGTGTTGATGATGAGGCAGAGGTGTTTGTATTGGTGTTTCGCACTTCCAACCGATGCCTCTCTTATTGGTGTCGAATCATCCTTGAGGAGGATTCTCCCGAGTGCCTCTTGAATTCTCGGATCTTCTTATCGAACTGCACCTTAGTCCCGACTAGGACTCGGGCAAGAATCTCAGCCGATCATCCCTCTCTTTCCTGCTCCAATCAAGGTCCTCCGTGAGGGGTGTTCTTGATCACATTTTCATACTCATACGAGTATAGATCAGAATCGTCATCCTCGAGACCTTCAGAACTTGGTATGCACTCGAGTTCTTGAATCAATCATGGGAGAACCCGCCACAATGCCTTCTCCTCGGCTTCAAAATCATCTACACAAATGCCAACCCAAAGAGTCTTCTCAGATCTCGCCTCTATGATGATAGATTATCTTGATGTTCTGTTTCAATAAACTTCTTCAAGTCAAAGCAGTTCTTGGCTTGAAGAAATGAACAAAGGATAGGGACCAGGGCTCTTTCTATGTTCTGAGCATCCAGAGTTGTTTTGCATGTGTAGTTTCCCAGAGAGATGGGAAAGTGCAAGCCAGAAATCTTCTTGTCTCTGCAAGTTCTGTGTAACTTGTCTAGTTGCCTGCATATTTCTATCAAGGCCATTTTATCATTGCAGAACATGGGAAGCCGTAGAGGAGTGCTTTCATAGCCAGCAAGCCTGATATAGGAAAATTTCCTGAATTGGATGAAATAGGCTCCATACTGCGATATCAGGTTCATGGCTTCATCTGAAAACCTTCTAGCAGTATCACCTTCGAGCAATCTGACCACGTACATGGTGAAAGCATCATTGACCCTTCTGAAATTCCGATTGCTGGTCTCCAGGGTGAACTGCGGGCAATAGGCATACACTGGATCATCTTTGTGTGCATCTATATAGGAGAAACCAAACCACTGCCTTGATGCTGCTAGGGTATACATCAGGTATGAAGTCATATAGAACTTCTTTGTTTGCTGAACGTTGGATAGCTGCTCCACCAAATTCATACTGATGATCTCTGCCTAGTTGATGTTTTGTGTTCCTCGCACACCATGCCGATGAGCGGGCACATCCGTAAATGAAACTCATTGGTGGAGGGCAAACCCATAACCCGAGCCACAGGATTATAAAGTCAAACAAATCCTCATTGAAATCTGCTTCTAAGAGGGTTTTGGTTAGGCGAGAAGCACCTTTCTTAGGGTTCTTCAACCAAGACTTCGCCACTCGCACCTTATATTTGTCACCGTCTTGATCGAATAGGGTCTCGTGCTTGATCCCGGAGACGACTATAGCATTGTCCAACTCCGAAATCCTCGTGTAGCGCCAATGGCGGCAACGCCTAGCTTGCAATGAGTTCCCCATGTACATTTGTCAATTCGCTTGAAGCGGGTCAAGTGAGCTCCGCATGAAAGCACAAAGACGCAGACACCGACATCGAGATTGGGAAACCACCGCAAAAAGCCAAACCGCTATCATGAATCGCTTGTGCTATTGGTGTAGGGTTCAGATCCGCCATTCTTGCCCAAAATCACCGAAGTCGAGATGACGAGCTTTGGTGTCCCCAATATTGCTAACAAAGAGACTCAAGCGGAAAAATTTGCTCCCGTCCCCGAAAATTGATCTTCATATTGATAGTCTCGAGCCGCAACCTAGACTCGGGAAGGAATTTGGCAAAGGGAGGGGATATTTGCGCAGTTTTCAAATCAGCAAGGGTTCGAGCAAAGATAGCATGAAGCAATGCGAAAAATGCAAAGGGGAAATGCTCGTTATATAGCCGCTTGGAGAGAGGAATGAATTTAATGCGCATCAATACACAACCACCAATTTGAATAGCATCATACTCGAGTGAGCGGGAAAACTAAGTGTGAATGACACTTGGTACGCTTTGGGACATGTGAGACGCGAATGCGCGAAACACGCGCTCTACCGATTCGGGTGAAACAGGAGAGGATGCACAAATGCTTTTGCAATGATTGGGATGAAAATGCGTGAGTACGCGGTTCGGGTGATTCGGCCGAAAACGGAACAAAGGGGCTGCTTGACTTGGGACATTCGGGACAAAAAGTTCCGAGTACGCGGTTTGGCCGGTTCGGGAAATAGAAACAAATGCATTTTTCGATTTGGGACAAGGAGCTCAAGTACGTGACACGGAGTTTCGGCCGAAAATCGAAAGCTCACACTTTTTAACTTTGGGACATTTGAGACATGAAAGTGCATAGTACGCGATTCGGTGTTTCGCCGAAATTGGAACAACTCGCACAAAAAGTTTTGGGACACTTGGGACAAAATTTTCCGACGGGCCCAAAATGGGACAAATTTCGGGATTTCGCCTGATCGGGAACAGAGTGCACTTTCGCACTTGGGACAGCTTGGGACAAAAAGTTCCGACAGTTCGAAAATCACACAAAATGACCCAAAACACGATTTTTTCAATTTCACGACTTAGGCACTTCGAGAAAAACACTTAAACTCAAAATTTTGAAATTTTACTCTTATCCAGAGCGGGAATTTTGAGTGGACAACACGGCTGGCTCCTTCTGGGGATGACTTGCATAAATTCTCGGAATGAGACAAGGCAAGAACTTAGAAAAACTTGGTGAAGGCATCCAATGCCTTATCCATCGGGCAAAGGAGTCAAAAACAAACCAATACAGAGGGCAACACACACAACAACAGAAGGAAAACACACAAAAAGTAGAAAAGCAAAAACACTATACAGAATATACAAAGGGACTCCCTAGTCACCTATGACTTGAACAACTTCAAATACTACCCACTATAAGGAAGTGGGAGAGGAGAACCATCCATGTAATCAAGATAGAAAGAGTTCTTACCAGCAAAGTGTCTTATCTTGAAAGGTCCGAGCCACAGGGAATCAAATTTTCCATGGCTTCCACAAGGTTCATGTCTTTTGTCCCATAACAAAGACGGTATCTCCAACTCGAACTCTCTAAACCTAGCTTTCTTGTCAAAATGTAACCTTTACCTTCTACCGGTGAGCAGATATCCTATCAAAGCAACCTCCAATCTGTCCTCGCTCAGGTTTGTGTAGGTACATGATTCTTTTATCCAGAGCATCACTGAAACTAGTATCCTCAATGGCCTTCATCAGGTGCAAGGCTGGCAGTTCCACTGTCACTAGCAATTGAGCTTCTACTCCATACACCACTTGAAAAGGAGACATTCCAATGGCTCTTTTGGGTGTGACCCTGTCTGCCCAAAGAGCATCATAAAGCTTCTTATGCCAGTTTCGCTGAGACTCATTGACCAACTTCCTTATGATAGTCACCACCGATTTTTGTTGGTGGATTCTGCTTGTCCATTTCCCTAGGGAATAATCAAGAATGAGCCGTAGAGATGCCATACCCATAGCAGAAATCCATTATCTCACTGAGGATAAGTTCAAGCATTATTCTGTTACAATCTTGTTAGGTACACCATACCTTACCAAGATGTTCTCTTTGATGAAGTCGCATACCACTTCGTATAGTGCTCTTGATCGAATAGCTTCCACCCATTTGGTGAAGTAGTCAAAGTGCGCTAGCACATGAGTGTGACCAGCACTAGAAACAGGGTTGAGTGCACCAATGAAGTCCAACCCCACCGTTGAAATGGTTCCTCAATCACAACCGGCTTGAGAGGCAAAGAGGCGAATTTAGGTCTTCCCACAAAGGTCCGACAAGCCTCGCATTTATCCACCCACTGATGCATCTCAACAAGGAAGGCCGCATAATATCCTCCCCGAGTATCTTGTGAGTCGTGGATCATGATGAATAGTGCCCTCACATGTCTCGATCATGAAAAGTTGAGAGCAACTTTTTCTCGTTGTTCCTTGTCCACACACTTCAAAATCTCCCATCTAAACCACGCTTGAACAAGGCATTTTCCCACAAGACATATTGCGCTGATCTCAATTTAATGCCCTCTTTTCCTTGGTAGTTAAATGAGAGGGGCATTCCCATAGGTGAGAAAATGGGCGATGTCGAATACCATTCATCGACCGAACTAAGGAATAGAACAAAGAGGAATGTCACTTTCTCCTCCAAAGAACTCATGTTTGGCTCCTTCAAAGAATGAGCTCACAAAGACCTTTTCCACAAACCAGCTTGGTCGGTTTGATATCAATGTCATACTCCTGACTTTAGCCACCCGCTTCCTCTCTCTGACCCAAATTCTTGTGTGTAAGAATTGACTTAACAAAGATCCGAACCAAAGACCATAGAGTGAGAGTTGAGGATATAGAAACGGAATCGCTGATAAACTTCGACTACCGCAAAAGCATGCTTCTCCATCATGGTGTATTTTAGCTCATGATTCTTCAGGATATAGCTCATGAAGGCAATTGGTAGCTCATGTTTATCGGAGTCTTCTTGGGTTAAGACAAAGAATGGGGTATTATCTCAGAAGATATAGCAATAGATGATGAAATCTTTCAAATGAAATCGTGATAGGCCAAAACTAGAGTTTTAGCGATAGCTTTCTTGATACCCTCAAAGGATTCCTTTCCTTCAGAAGACCAACCAAATGTTTTCTTCCCTTTCATCATCTGAGAAATATTCAAAGTTAATTCAGCAAAATCAGGGATGAATCTTCTTAAAAATTGATCTTACCAAGAAGGAATGCACGCCTTTTTACTCTGGTTGGGAGAGGAATTTGCTGGATGGCTTGAACTCATTCAGATCAATCTTAATACCATCCTCGAGACGATGTGCCCTAATAGTTTTCCTTCAGTAATACGTAAGATGATTTTTTAGGATTTAAAGAAATCCCATGCTCTCGGCATCTCAAAGAACTGCTTCCGTGTGGTCAAGTGATCCGCTCTTGTCTTTGAAAACACTGCACAAAGTCATCAAGGTATATGACAATACATTTCCCTTCAAGCTTCCAAAAGCCAGATCCATAGCTCTCCTGAAAGTGGCACCAAAGATTAATCAGCCCAAAAGGCATTCTCTTGTAGGCAAAGGTACCCCAAGGAGTGGTGAAGGCTGTCTTGTGTTGATCTCAGATCAACCTCTACCTGATTGTATCCCGAGAATCCATCAAGCATAGATAACATTTCAGATCCTGTTACTGCTTGCAATATTTGATCCATCATAGGCAAAGGGTAGTTATCTTTCAGAGAAGCCTGATTCAGGTTCCTGAAATCAACACAGATGCGGATCTCACCATTTTTCTTCCTAACAGGCACTATATTTGCGATCCATGTCGAATGGTGAATGGGAAAATAATTTTAGCCTTCAACAACTTCTCGGATCTCCCGAAAGATGGTGTCACCTATTTTTGGATTGACCGCTCTCGCTTCGCTTGAAAGGCTTAATTCCTGGTTTGAGAGGAATAGAATGCTGCATATCTTTTGGCTTGAAGGCTTTTAGATCTTCATAAGAATAAGCAAGAACATCCTTATACCTCCTTAGAAGATCAATTGCTTTTCTCCTCTCGCTCGCAGTGGTGCAACATTTTCCAATATTTACTAGCTTGGGGTCAAGAGAACTCCCTATATCAATCTTATCATACTCACCGATGACACGAGGTCCAAAGAGAAGCTTTAGATTTCACATATCTATGTCATGTTTATCAAACAACTCCTCCAAACTCACCAAACCTTTGGGAATCTTGTTTCCTTTGAGTTTAATGCACCCTTCCCGATCTGCTTTTTCTCCTTGGGTGACAGGATGGTCGAGGACACACTCTCGAGGCAGTTGTCACTTCCTCAAAATACAGCTTGTTCAAATTACCTTTGAGTTCCGTGAAGGAAAGCAAATGCTAGTCATCGTTGAACACTTGCCGCTTATTGGTATTGTCAGAACACTAGGCCGGTGGACCATTTCAATAGTGAACTTATCCCGAGAGAATTCAGGATGGGGAATCAAGAGTGATCCCGAGACAACCAAAGAATCAGCCCCGCTTTTTTTTCTAGGTATTGCTTCAATGGAGAAAGCATCAAGGAATTCAATCAATCCCAAACCTAATTCCGTAATGCTTCACCTCCCATTTTTTACCCGAAAAGACTTCTAACTTGCTTCACAATCAGCCTCTGCATCACCACGAGCCGAAGATTTTTTACACCTCGCTCTTTGGCCACTTGCACCCAAGAATGAGAGCCTCATACTCTGCTGTATTGTAGTGTTTTCAACCGCAACTTAAATGAAAAAGGGTGTAGGCAGCCTTCAGTGACACTAGCAGACACCAGCTCCTGCAACCACCGAGGAACAACTTCCATCAAATTCTAAAATCCAAACACCATTGGGATCTTTGGGCGATACTTTGAGGGTTGATTTCATCAGGGACAGTAATCATGTAATTACCATGGCCCATATCTTCATAGAGTATTTGTGCCTTAGGATCATCCGCTTTTCGCACAATATACTCGATTGTTTCTCGAGCAAAGCAGCCTTCTTCATGTGTCCATCGATGTGTATGAGTGCATGTGACCAATCCATTTGAATCTCTCCACCCACATCTTTACGTGTAAGTTCCTACTTAGCAACATTCCATAAGAAGGAGGAATGTCTCACTACTAGGATGGTAGCCAAGACTTTCTTTTCGTAAAGCAAAGAAAAGCCACTTGTGCATCTTTAATCCTTCCAACCAAAGGCACTTCCTTACTTTCCATGGAGTAGCAAGATCCATAAGTATGAGTGAGGGTCAAGCCTAAAGCATGAGCTACTTTAGCAGCATCACGTTATCTCGAGGCTCCGAATCTATGACATAGCTTATCGAGCCTATGGCCACCTATAAGAAGTGTTACATAAAAAGGCTTGATTTTGTCACCAGTGCGAGGTGACAAAGAGCCTACTAGACTAGGTCAGGTGTGTGTAATGAGGAGGGGCAAAAGGCCTTTAGAGGTGGTCTTGGAATGGGAATTAACAAATTGGATCATCTTGGCAAAAGCCTTGGGATGAGTTTGCAGTACTCAAATTTTCAGATTTGAACCTTGGTCCTTTTAGGTGATCAACAATATCAAAGGATCCAGAGGTGGATGGACCATCATCATTTGGAATTCTAGGCTTATCAACTTTAGGAGAAAAAGAAGGAACTTTGCTAGTAGGATTGACAGACTTACCTTTGGTGCAAATGAGAGTAGGGATAGGAGATCCTCTTTTGGCAATTACAGAATAGTTATCGGCACTCCTTAGATTTCTTCATGGGTCAGTTACTTTCTCCTTCTCGCTTGTCTGCTCTCGAGTCATGACAAAGAAATGATTCACTGCTCATATCTCGCTACCACTTCATCATAGTCATCTCCATCATCATCAGCCTTCTGGTGGTAAAGAAATTAACCCGAGATCCTTCAAGTTCTTCCGCCTCATCATCAAATTCCTCCAGAACTCCTCACAAGCTTCATTGTCCACATCATCATCCGGCTCTTCAACTTCACAGTCATGCTCACAGGAACTTTAATAGGAGGACCTTCAAGTGCTAGTCTTATGTGAGGAGCAGTGCAAACGATTTCTGGGCTGAAAATTTCTTCTTGAACATCTCGCATACGGGGCATGCTGAGCCAATTGTTTCTTTATAGCTACTAGATCATTTGCAAGTTTCTGGACTAATGGATCAAGATTGGGTCCAGAGGTGGAGGAGGAAGAAGCAGCAGATTTAGATTTGGGGGGATCTCTTTTCAACTTCCCTGACATGATCAAGTCATCCTCGACACTAACAGATGTTACCAGTTCTTGATCCAGAATTAACGTTCCGAGATTAGCCCTTCTTAGAGCATAACTGACTTTGGGCGTTTGAGCATTTAGAAAGAAACATTTTTGAATTTGATCAACCGGTCGTATTTACAGGAATTTTGTTGATCACCATTGAATCGAGCCACAAATTCTCTCATGGGTTCTCGATGGATCTTTCTTTATCTCGAGAAATTTGGGCAAGCAGGCATGCACATCTTCTTCCGCTTGAAACGGCTTTCGAACCGAAGTTCTCATTGTATTCCAATCGGTGATGGCACCACTTAAGGTGATAGAACCAATCAAAGATTATCTTCGTAACGCCTCAACGAATGTTCTTTACCGAGACGCCTCTTCATGTTCAACTCCCAAGACTCCACATGCAACTATGAAGGCTGCAATGTGTTCATCAGGTGTACTTTGCCATCTCCTTTAAATTTGGGGAAGTTCTTTCTGCTACCTCTAGGTAACTCATGCAAAGGTCGAGCAAGGGCCAGGGGGCCCGACACGTTGACCCCATGGCAATTGGCCGCCATTCTTGGAAATACGGCTTGAAGGGAACCGTAACACCAGCCAGATCAAAGCTCGTAGATCGGGACTAAAGCAGTTCAAGGAATACCACCCGTAGGACTTCTATCTTGAATAGGGAGTGCTCGCCGAACGAGTTCTTCTATTCAAGGGAAAGGAAAACCCCGTTGCTCCAAAAGCTGAAACCGAGAATCTTCGATACCAAGGGTCCTTCTCCCTCGAGTGAAATGCGAGTCGCCAGATCAAAGGATGATCAAAATTGCAGATCGAATGCGATTTTCCCAAATGAGTCGCCAAAAACTGTTGGTCGTCAAATAGGACTTTTTAGAAGAGCAACAGTCAGGGGACAAGAAGTCCCTCCTCTTTAATGGGAGAGGTTCCTTATTCAAACGAACTTATTTACAAATGTACGTAACATTGTTTTATGGTCAAACTTGGATTTTACGAAAGTGTTTTCCACAAGGATCATCAATTACACAAGGACTGAGGAAAGGGAATAAGAAGATGAGCAGAATAGCAACATTCAGAATTATAGATAGCAGAATAATTCCTCGTGTATGCGAAGCTTCAAAGAATTTAAGACAAGATCATTTGCGATGGCTGAATGAGATTAAATTTAAAGACACAAAGTTCCATAAATAACCTTCTTCGATTTATTAATCAAGGACACAAAGTTCCTTCTTGGTTGTACAAGATCACTGTATTTGCAAAACTGAACAGTATGCAATCAGAGAGACTAACGAGTTAGGAACAAAATGATCTCCACAATATTAAAGGAAAACACAGAGATAACAAGAATTAGATAGACAAAGAATGGAAAGCCCTTTTGTATTGATTTCTTTAAGATCTATTTACACTTTCAGCAAATATCCAAGTTCTTCCTCCTCCTCAAAATGGCGTGGAAAGGCCATTATATAGCTTACAAGTCAGTTACTCTTCGTAACCATTTCTTTTAATTAAAGAATAGTTAAGGATCGCCAATTGCAATACCTTAACTAATTACAAAGAATACGAAAAGAATGGGAAGAAGAGAAAAGAAAGGAGAAGGAGACAGTGGCCGCCACTCGGGAGGGACCCACTGCTTCGTAATCCGCTGCCCGAATTTTCAATGCCTCACCTATGTCTCTCGCCACGTGAACCGACGTGTTGGCCGCAGATCGAGTCCAAAATCCCGCACACTTCTCCATCTCTTTATCAAACTCGACGTGAGTATGATAATCTTTATTTGCTTCTTCAATGGCAGTATCAAGAGAACAAATTTCCTTCATCTTTTCCTTAGAGATGGAGCTTTCCTCAATAGATTATCTTTGACAAAAGCTCAACCGAGCTTTGATTTCTTGCAAGGACAGGGAAACACCAGAGTTTTCATCCCAAGATGACAATGTATATCCTCGAAAGCAAGAATAAATACGCAAAGTGTCTTGAAAGCTTCTCCTTCGCGCCACTGTTTCATTTCTCCCAAAGCTTCCTCCAAAACTCTGATCTTCCACTCCACGCTGTAGACCCAGGATTTTGATAGATTGTCCTTAGCATCATCGAAAATCTTATTCGCCAGTAAGATGTTCTCATCTGTCTGTCCCATAAGGCGAAGGTCTACTATACAACTGCTCCAGATTTTTAGTTCTTTATCCATGGTATTGATAGTGGAGGAGAGCTTCAGTTGCACATTACTCACCTTTTCGTGGAGTTTGAAAGCTTCATCGATGAAGTTTAATCCAGCAACAAGCATGTCATCCACCATGGCTTCAATAGCTCTGCCATAGATAGAATACTTGTGCATATCTTTGATACTTTGCACTTCATCTTGGCTTAGAATTATAGGAGGTGGAAGAGTAGTCAATGGGGTAGGGTCCAAGACTTTATCCTTAGATAAAAGAGACTTGATGAAACCTGTGAGAATCCGGGCTTGTTCTTCCAACTGTTCAATAGTTTGCTGCCCTTTCTCTACCCTTCCAATGACTCTTGTGACTGTTTCCTGGAGGTTGTGAATTTCACCTTCAGGAGTAGACTCTCCCATAGGGATTCTTGAAAGCTCCAAGTCAGATGCCAGCAAGTCTGATTCTGATTTGTCTACTGTAGGCTTAGCAATCTCCAAGAATTGCTGACCTTGGGCATCGACACTATTCTGGAAGTGGTTCTGGCTTTCTTGGCACGAGAAGGAGTGGTGCCCAACAAGGCCAGCAATAAAGATCAAAATTTGGTCCCAAGCTTTGAGAGGAGGATTTTCTTCCTTTGTCAACCAAAGGTTGCACCCAAGCAAAAGAGGAAGAAGAATCTACAGGAGAAGCAAGGGGACCAAGAGACAGGGAGCTCATGACACTCAGGGTCTGCGCAGCTGTTGACTCAAGCTGAGATGTGAGTAGAGCACTGGAGGCAATGGCGGTAGAAGAATCAAGAAGACTGGAAGTTCAAAGGCTCTGACCTCCTTGTCCTTATCTCGCCGGATCTTCGTGAACATTTGCAGGAGTTGGCATCTCACTTTCTTCACTTTCACCGAGAACAATGATGTTCTCTCGGCCCTATAGGCAACTCGCTGCTTTCTTGAGGGTCATTCTCTCGCAGCTCCTTCTTTACCTCTTTGAGTTTCTTCTTATATACCCGGGTAGATGAAGAGGGAGTAGATTCAAGAGGTCCTCGTGTTGATGAGGCAGAGGGGTTTGCATTGGTGTTTCGCACTTAGAACCGATGCCTCTCTTATCGGTGTCGAATCATCCTTGAGGAGGATTCTCCCGAGTGCCTCTTGAATTCTCTGGATCTTCTTATCGAACTGCACCTTAGTCCCGACTAGACCGGAGCAAGAATCTCACCGATCATCCCTCTCTTTCCTGCTCCAATCAAGGTCCTCCGAGGGGTGTGCTTAATCACATTTTCATACTCATACGAGTATAGATCAGAATCGTCATCCTCGAGACCTTCAGAACTTGGTATGCACTGAGTTCTTGAATCAATCTGCAGGAGAACTCCGCCACAATGCCTTCTCCTCGGCTTCAAAATCATCTCGCACAAATCCCAAAGAGTCTTCTCGTATCTCGCCCTATGATGATAGATTATCTTGATGTTCTGTTTCAATAAACTTCTTCAAGTCAAAGCAGTTCTTGGCTCAAGAAATGAACAAAGGATAGGGACCAGGCTCTTTCTATGTTCTCGAGCATCCAGAGTCTGTTTTTGCATGTGTAGTTTCCCGCAGAGAGATGGGAAAGTGCAAACCAAATCTTCTTGTCTCTCGCAAGTTCTGCAACTTGTCTAGTTGCCTGCATATTTCTATCAAAGCCATTTTATCATTGCAGAACATGGGAAGCCGTAGAGGAGTGCTTTCATAGCCAGCAAGCCTGATATAGGAAAATTTCCTGAATTGGATGAAATAGGCTCCATACTGCGATATCAGGTTCATGGCTTCATCTGAAAACCTTCTAGCAGTATCACCTTCGAGCAATCTGACCACGTACATGGTGAAAGCATCATTGACCCTTCTGAAATTCCGATTGCTGGTCTCCAGGGTGAACTGTGGGCAATAGGCATACACTGGATCATCTTTGTGTGCATCTATATAGGAGAAACCAAACCACTGCCTTGATGCTGCTAGGGTATACATCGTATGAAGTCATATAGAACTTCTTTGTTTGCTAACGTTGGATAGCTGCTCCGCCAAATTCATACTGATGATCTCTGCCCAGTTGATGTTTTGTGTTCCCTCGCACACCATGCTGATGAGCGGGCACATCCAGAAATGAAACTCATTGGTGGAGGGCAAACCCATAACCCGAGCCAGCAGGATTATGAAGTCTGACAATTCCTCATTGAAATCTGCTCTGAAGAGGGTTTTGGTTAGGCGAGAAGCACCTTTCTTAGGGTTCTTCAACCAAGACTTCGCCACTCGCGCCTTATATTTGTCACTGTCTTGATCGAATAGGGTCTCGTGCTTGATCCCGGAGACGACTATAGCATTGTCCAACTCCGAATCCTCGAGCAGCGCCAATGGCGGCAGCTGGCCCACTTGCAATGAGTTCCCATGTACATTTGTCAATTCGCCAAGCGGGTCAAGTGAGCTCCGCATGAAAGCACAGTACGCACACCGTACTAAGATTGGGAAACCACCGCAAAAGCCAAACCGCTATCATGAATCGCTTGTGCTATTGGTGTAGGGTTCAGATCTCGCCATTCTTGCCCAAAATCACCGGGTTCGAGATGACGAGCTTCATTGTCCCCAATATTGCTAACAAAGCAGACTCAAGCGGAGAAATTTGCTCTCGTCCCCGAAACTTGATCTTCATATTGATAGTCTCTGAGCCGCAACCTAGACTCGGGAAGGAATTTGCAAAGGGAGGGATATTTGCGCAGGTTTTCAAATCAGTGCAAGGGTTCGAGCAAAGATAAGCATGGAAGCAATGCAAAAATGCAAAGGGGAAATGCTCATTATATAGCCATTGGAGAGAGGAATGAATTTAATGCGCATCAATACACAACCACCAATTTGAATAGCATCATACTCGGAGTGAGTGGGAAAAACTAAGTGTGAATGACACTTGGTACGCTTGGGACATGTGAGACGCGAATGCGCGAAACACGCGGCTCTACCGATTCGGATGAAACAGGAGAGGATGCACAAATGCTTTTTGAACGATTGGACGAAAATGCGCGAGTACGCGGTTCGGTGATTCGGCAAAACAAGAACAAAGGGCCCGCTTGGACTTGGGACATTTGGGACAAAAAGTTCCGAGTACGCGGTTTGGCTGTTCGGGTGAAATAGAAATAACTTGCATTTTTCGATTTGGGACAAGGAGCTCAAGTACGCGACACGGAGTTTCGGCCGAAAATTGGAAAGCTCGTGCTTTTAACTTTAGGACATTTGAGACATGAAAGTGTGTAGTACGCGGTTCGGTGTTTCGGCCGAAATTGGAACAACTCGCACAAAAGTTTTGGGACACTTGGGACAAAATTTTCCGACGGGCCCGAAAATGGGACAGACCTTCTGGGATTTCACCGATCGGGAACAGAGTGCACTTTCGTACTTGGGACAAGCTTGGGACAAAAAGTTCCGACAGAAAATCACACAAAATGACCCAAAACACGATTTTTTTCAATTTCATGACTTAGGCACTTCGAAAAACACTTAAACTCAAAATTTTGAAATTTTACTCTTATCGTAGTGGGAATAAAGGGACTTAAATATTTAATTGGAATATGAAAATTCTAAATTCAAAATATGGTATTTGAAACGTCACCGGAAGATGAAGAGTTTTTTTCTCTTTTATAAATTGTAGAAAGTTCCTAATTTGAGGGTCTTATTGAAAACCTTCTTAGATTTCAGAGTTTTTTTTTGTGAATTCATGACAAAGAAATATTTGTGAAGAGAACAAAGAAATATAAATTTTCTTCCATTTCCCTTATTCTAAAATGTCTTCCATTCTTATGCTATGTACAATTTCTTCTTGAGCATCAAAACAAGAAGAAGGAGTTTCTAGTCTTTTTTGACTAAGGGGTTTATTGATACTTTGTGTTCATTAAATTCTAATTGGTCTTGTTGTTGTTTGCATATTTTTTGTCTTCCTAATTTCAATGCATGTGATGAAACTTCTAACTGGTGTATGTAAGAATATGATTTTCTACTTGCAACATTAGTTCTCTCATCTAACATTCTCACTCCCTATCCTTCTCTCCTAGAAAATTATTCTCTCTGCAGTATCTGCTGAAGCTTTTCACACGATCTCGAAGTGCCCCTATTGGATCCCCTATCACAAGAACAAAGAAGGATAAAACTCATTTCACACTCACATGTATATACGAAAGTTCCACCGGTTAACTAACGATACTTAGATTCTCAAAGTGTTGGAAAGAAACCCACCAATTTGTTCCCTGACAAATTTTCTTGCCAACAATATTATATTTATAAAATTTTGGTTTACTGATTCGATGTTGATCCCTTTGCACAGGGGGTAAAATAAAGAAAATGGGGATGGGTGGCCTTGGGCGACCCACCCCTATTTAAGTTAGTGGGGTGTAGTTGTCATGGCCACTCACCCCTTTGTTGTAAAGTTGGGGGCAGGAGGAAGTCCGCCCAACCCCCTTACCGCCCCCTCCCCTTCCCTTTAATAATATATATATTTTATATAAATTAAAACAATGGGGGGGAAATCCTCCCCCCCCTCCTCACCCCCAATATTTTTTATATAATAGGTTTTAAATAAAACATGCATCCATTTCATTATATATAAAAAACCCACACACACACACACACATATTTCCTAGTTTAATATTGTTTCTCCAAAGATATTTAAATCAATATAGTTAAGTAGACAAATACACACACACACGACAAATACACACACACACACACACACACACACACAGACACACACACACACACACACACATATACACACACACACACACACACACACACACACACACACACACACACACACACACACACTTATTTATATATTTGTATAATTTCTGGACTTATTGTTATAGAAAAATACACAATTATAAATAAAACTTGTTTCTTGGTTTTCAACTAACAAGGGGAAATATTTCACCACCATAATGAGTATACAATGGTTGCTTAAATTTACAATGAGCCCATCTCCTTCTTTTATAGATGCAACATGAGAGAGAGAGAGAGAGGCGGAAAACTAATTTGAATACAATGGTTGCTTAAATTTTCAATGTAGCCATGTGTCCCTTTACGGGCCTTAGCCATTTTTCTACATTTTGGCTTTAAGATCACCCACAAGCTTGCGTGCCCAAAATTCACTTTGTGCCCTATTTTCAAAAAGCACAAAAGTTCCAAAACTCTCCCACGACCCGCCGCCCAAAATTTACTTGGGAAAATTTTCCTCCATGCGGCCCAAAGAACTACAATTTTCACTTGGTAAATAGCCTAAATATCTCCCGCCGCCCCCTCTCTCCGCATTGGAAAAAATCCTTAAAAACACTCGCACGGTCTACTTTTGGGAAAAATACCTTCCAAGGCCTCATCGACCCGTATCTTACAAAATATGAGGAGTTAAGGACTTCTTTATATTTTGGAAAGGGGAAGAAATTTCCTATCTGGTGGAAATGATTTCAGGGGGACATTAAGTGCTTAAAATATCTAAAAATTTTGATTGAAGCACTTTTTAGTGCGAGAATCACATCACCCATGAATGTATGCAAATAGGTGGGTTGAGACTCTCATTGTGATTGCATAAAGCATAGAGCATCTCTCAAAGTGTGAGACCTTGTGAATTGAGAGAGCTCTCTGGATTAAGGCCTATTCCTATTCCTCTATTTAGGTACACAAATAAATTACAGAGGATCTATTCCAAAACCTACTCTATCTTACCAAGGAGACA
This sequence comes from Taxus wallichiana var. yunnanensis, assembly GCA_018340775.1. Lineage (NCBI taxonomy): Eukaryota > Viridiplantae > Streptophyta > Pinopsida > Cupressales > Taxaceae > Taxus > Taxus wallichiana. Next base: position 694,583,131 of record CM031238.1, read on the forward strand.
GGGTTGAGAAGATACAAAAATAAGCCTAAGCTAACAAGGTGATGCACCAAAGGAATGTTGAACACTGCTTTGAAATTTAACACGACCACAAAAATGTAATACAAACACCATGCACATGTAACAAAACTATAATGAGAGATCAAAAGGAAACAATGAAACACACAAGCGGGTTGAGAATTATCCACAGAGACATATATTATTTCTCCAAAGTTGATACAAGACATTATAGTGGTTAAGAGGTAAAACTTAAAGCATTAAAACTTGATGGGGAGGTTAGGACTAGATGAACTCATCTAAATACCGGATGAGAAGGGAGGGTGCAAAATAAAAATGTCCAACCCTTTACAATGAGCCCAACTCCTTATTTTATAGATGTAACTTAGAGAAAAGAAGGAGAGAGAGGTGGGAAAACTAATTTGAAGCTCAACTACTAGCCATCAATGCCTCTACAAATCCATGCAAAATCTGCCGATTTTTCCGCTATATGTTTTCTCGACGTGTTGAAGAAGGGAGAGCAACAGATCGAATCAAATCTGATTTGATTATTGGGCAAATCGGATTACATATTAATGGCATGAATATGTTTCCCCATTTTTACCCACCAAACCTCTTTGAAATTAAAGTTTCAGGTTTCCATGGTGTAGGCGAGGTCGAGACCTTTCCAACGGTGTCAAATTTGTTGAATTTTGGGAACTAGGTCAAAAGATATGTTGATTTGAATATTTGAGTCCTGGTTCGTACAAAAATGGAAAAACCAAGCTCAGCAGAGCGGGTCCGTGGACTTGAAACTCACTTTGTACCCTTTTGGCACCAAAATGACAAAATAAAAAAATTGCCCGTAGACATGCAATTCACTTTTTGGCAAAAATTATTTTCGGTCCCACTAGCCCATATTTTCCTTTTGGGTGAAAATTTTATTCCAAGCCCATCGGCCCACATGCAATTAAGGCTTGACATGTGGCTCCTTGGGCATCGGTGGAGGCATGACTCATTTTTCACTTTACGCCTTCTTGGGAAAAAAGTTCAAATTACCTCCGACGACCCACCTTCCCACTTTGACTTTTCAACGTGGCCATGTGTCCCTCTAGGGGCCTTAGGCATTTTCTATCATTTTAGCTTTAAGATCCCCATGGGCTTGTGGGCCTAAAATTCACTTTGTGCCCTATTTGTAAAAAGCACAAAAGTTCCAAAACTCCCCATGAGACTCACAACCTGAAATTTACTTCGACAAATTTTCCTCTCAGCCTAGTAAATGCAATTTTCACTTGGTTAAAAGTCTAAATATCTCCTTACACCCCACCTCTCTACATTGGTAAAAATCCTTAAAAACTCCCGCCAATCCAATTTTGGGCAAAAATACCTTCCAAGGCTCACCGGCCCGTAACTTGTAAAATATGAGTTAGGACTTCTTTATATTTTCGGAAAGGTGAAGAAATTGCCTATCCGATGAAAATGCTTTTAGGGACATTAAGTGTTTAGAATATCTAAAAAATTGGATCAAGAACTAAAAGAGGAAAAATGGGTGCGCTAACCGTAAATAAGAATGAGCTTATTTTGGATAAGATAAATTAGAGACAACATGCTAGATTTTACAACAAATCTTCTTCTTTTTTATTTCAAATAAGCAACAACAACTCCATTCTGTAGCTTTAATCTGAAACTTCTTTTTTTCTCCTCCATCTCCAACACAACAACAAGGAAAAGGAGTTAAGTAACACTCACCTCCCAACCTTAATCCAACGAGAAGGTGAATCCTACCTTCTCATTGCCCCCGTGCACTAATTATGGAGAAATAATGATTGCTCATAACAATGACGACTCTCCACAAAATGGCTTTGACTATACATACATACACACTAATAAAACTTGTAACAAATACAAGAATAATAAAAATATACAACTTTCCAAAACACAAAGGCTTAAAACTAAGCCAAAGGAGAAGAGAATATGGTAGCCATCTCCTATGCCTCCCAAGTGGGATAGGGGTCCACCCAATGCCTCCAAGTGCACTAACACAAATCACATACACACACAAGACTCCTTATCTCTCCATTTTAAAAGATACAATGATATAGTTTCCTTTTAACTCCACATAGGTGGATCACCCTTCCCACACTCCCTCCACAAAAATCCTCACATACTCCCTTTTACCTCCACAAAAATGGCTCCATTTCCCTCTCCTACACCATCCTTATGGCCAAATCTACCCAATTCCATACAAAATCACATGCATTCATACAAATTACAACACAATACACAAGAAATGTTAAAATACATGTATAATGGCTTACCTTTCCTCAAACCTCCTTCAAACCTTCAAGCAACCAATATATAGCATGTTTCCACAATATAAGCCAATTCCCATGTAATATCTCGTAAAATCCCCAAGAAATTAACCCCAAAACAACTAAAAAGATCCAACAAGTTGAAAATGGTGGAGATCATGGTAAGGTGGCTCCATGTAGGATGCCACATCATTTTTCCCTAATCCACATCACAAGTCAAACACATAGACCAAGACTCTATCAGTGAGTAAGGTGAAGGAATGACACTTCCATTCTTGCACACAAACTACCATTCCACACTTTCAAGGACATAATTAAGAGGGTTAGGAAAAAGGTTGGAAACAATTGCCTTATTTTCCTTTAAAAATACATAATATGGCTAAATTTGACCCCATATATCATATGTTAGGTTGGTGGGAGAGTTTAAGGAGTATGGGACAAGTATAACTTGTCCCAAAAGCCTAAAAATGGACTCAAAGATCAAATCCGAGTTCTGAAAATGGCTAAGGATACAAAAACCAAATTTAAGTAAAATATAACCAAAATAAAATAAAATCTAATCAAAATCATGAAGATAATAAGGACTATCTAACACATTTATTTCCCCCTTTTTCATATCTCTCAATTAACATTATCCACATAGTTAATTAACTAAATCAAGAGCACACTAAATAAATACAATAAAATGAGAAGACATTACAATTCAATAAAATTACATACACAACTAAGAAAAATAAATAAAAGGAAAATACAACATTCACACCCATGGTCATTTATGAGGTTGCTCCCCATTGGATACCTCCTCACAAATATGAAAAGTAAGACTATAATTCACACACACACACACAACTACCAAGGTGACCTTGTTGTAAACATCCGGTATTCTTCCATAGTTAGTCCCTAGTCCCTTCTTTGTTTATTATTATTTTCTCTTCCCGTAAACAACCAAAACAATATCACTTTTCGGCCTCAAGGGCATGTCAATACATCAATAAATCAAAACACATATATCATTTATAAAATAACATCATCATCTGACAACATACCTATCATAATCATGGAATTCACCCACTATATTTTAATGTGTCAACAAAATTACAATTCACATTTCCCGCAACCCAGTTGAGCACTAGCGGACCAAGCATATTGAGATACACATCTACTTAATTCGTCATCACATTCGGGATGGAGTACTTTTCTTGGAATACATTCGAACTCGGTAGCAGGATACATACATCTTTATGAAGCCTTTTGCATCACCTCGCTACCTTGAGTTTTGTGGAATGCTTGGGGTTTGAAGTTGTTCTTGGGGGTGTTCATGAGAACATCTTCCTTATTATTCTTCTTTCTCTTTCATTCTAGTAGGATTCTTTCTTTATTTTGGTTCGAGATTTCTTCATAGATAAATTGTACATGAGTACCTCATGATGCCTAGTTGTTGGGACTCATATTGTGGACATGCCACTTCTATTTTTGTGCCTAGCTTCACTTAAGGGGGTGTTAGAGTAGGTATTTACCGTAGCTCATGTTCACCTAGTTCTTTGTATTTACCTTTATTGTATATATCCTCACCCACTTATGTGTGTGGATATTTCTTATTATTTTTACATACGAAGGGGATATTATCTAGTTGTTAGGTATAGTTCTTTCCTTGATCTATGGTATTGACTAGATGTTTGATGTCTAGTTCTCTCCTAAATCTATGGACTTGACTAGCTCTTTGATGACTAGTTATTTCCTTGATTTATGGCTTGATCTACTGACCTTATCGGTTCTTAGATTGTTATTCATTGCATATATAAGTAAGGCCCATTATCATTGTATTTCATTCAGCTCCATAATAATATATGATATTGTTGTTCATTTGTTTGTAAAGTTATTATGGTGAATTTATTTCATCTTATTGATCGTGGTGTTTTATTACTATCTGTGTTCTTCGCTTGAGTACGATTTGGTTATCGTTCCTTTTAATTTAGTTGAAATTTCACTGTTTGGTTGAAGCCCCCAATAATCTATGTTTTAGATTTAATTGATGTTCACAATTTTATCAATTACTGATTATAGTTGCATCCATATTCATATTCTGAATTTAAATTACTTGCAAATATCAGAAAACTGAAAATAAAATTAGAACACAACACCGATTATTTACTGGGGTTTAAAATTCCTATGTTAAAAGGGATTTGTGGTGGACCGATCTAATAATGTTAAATATGTAAATACAATAACATTTACATTAACCAATAATGAATCAAAAACCTACTAAACTATGTTTTAGACCTTCTAAGGACGTTAATGGAGCTCAACCTCTGTCCTTCACCTTCCTGATCCACTTGCAGTGGTGTCTCCCTTTAGTTCTACACATTCGTGTGACTTTAAAAGAAAAATATATATATATCACAAAAAGATCAAAATTGGAAAAATTATCACACCATCATGATCTAATCAAAATTTTGAGCAACTTTCATATATAACTTGAGACCTGGATGTGAGCAGAAGTGCCTCAAAATTGCATTTTTCTCCAAGTACCCCTATTCTACCTATACACAGACCTAACACTATCCTTGTATAAGTTACAAGTGAGCCATTATATATCTAAGTGAGACCCTTGGGTGAGTTGGTTAGAATATTGGTTTGAGAACTATGAGGTTGGGGAGTTGGATCCCACCTCCTACCATTTTTCCATGGCTTTTGGTTTAATCCCACATTCAAATGCTAAAATAGAGGAGGATGTTTTAAAAGTAAGGTGATTGGGAGTTTTATTGGCTTTTGAGCCATTTTGGATGCCTATGAATGTGGTTGTTTGACAAAATTGCACATGCATAAATTTGGCCGTGGCATGTGGGATATACTCCTAAGTTTAGCGCATTACATTAATATAAGGTTGAAATAATGCGTTGGTTTGATAATTGGTAATTGGTAAGAATATTATGTGTGGCTAATAATATCATCCAAAGCACTTACTATAAAATTCAAAGAGATAAGTCTTAAGTGGCCAATGTGGAGGTGTAACCATATAGTGACATGAATTTACATGGTGAATAATTACACAAGTAATATAAAATTTGACCATACCATAATATGATATTCCACTAATGAAATATGGCAATAAAGACCACTTGTCGATCCTTGATAGGAAAATTGGGTGAATTCAAACTCGTGGTGGAAATCCACATGGTGGCTTGAGGACCCACCATGTAAGTGATGATATAATCATCCTCATGGTGGCGAGCTCCATTCTGTTACAAAAGTTGAGCCTCTTGTTTCAACGAACAACTTTTACGCTCGATGAAGACCGAAGGTTACAAAATAATACTTTATTTTTTTCCTTTTTCCACTTTTCCACTACCAACTGAGCCACTTGGCCAATTGTGCACACATACATGTCACCATGGACACAGTTGACCTTCCAGTTGACCAATATTTGAGTGGACATATCTTAATCTCAAATTGTCCGTGTTTTACGTTATTATAGTCGTCGGAAAGCTATACGAAGGATCTACCGCCTTGGTATGATTTAGGGAATTTTAGGGAACATTTGACACTAAAATTGATCCCCTAGTCACTCCTCCTTACTGAGAAGAATTTTTTCCACATAAAGTTATGTATCAGCCCACAAAACATGTTATCTCTTCTTGCATTGTAAAAACACATACAAGAACCCAAAATAACATTATAGGTTAATAAAATGCAAATAGTTGATTAGATAATTACATAACCGATCAGATAATAACACCTAATTAAGCTAGTGTTCAACTGAAATGTTGTAACCCTGTCAACTCTGCACACAAATGTGAACTATCATACCCCACTGTAATGCCATCATAAATAACGACTAGACAATAACACCCATTCTATTACGAAAAGCTAGTGTTTAACTTTCACTTTGTGATACAAATGATTACTTAAAGTACAATTTCATAACACAAATCAATATACTAGACATCTAAACTGTAATTTTGGGACCTTTTTTCGAGTTTTATTCAGATGCTTAGCAATGAAGACATACCAGATTGACCCTATCAAGCGTTGAGGAGTGGATACACAACCTAGAACAAGAATATGCACTAAGGTTCAACACTAGATATAATTTTAATGGATGCACGTGGGTGGATCGGAATCGTATGATTGTTTGTATGAGAGCTTATTCACTATCTTTCCGATAGAACTATACGAGTGGCTGGTTGCTTATGCGTCTAAATGGAATTGAAGGTATCACAAACTTGTTTGGATGTAAGAATAATTTAAGGCCCTTTATGATGTTGTTTTGATTTGGACTCAGTTTGTGGATATGTGGTTTTGTGGTGTTTTGAACAACTATATATTCGAGTACTCAATTTCTAATTATTCATGCCTAAAGGTAGCTGAATTCTAGTTTTTATGATATCCCAAGGGAACTTACCTACATGCATTCCACTAGTGATCAAAATTTTGATGGTAAATTTAAATTTGGAGAGAAAACTGATGGCTAACTAAACCCCACCATGCGCGGGGGTTGGATTAAGCTTGGTGAAATACGAAAAACCTAGTGGTAGAGAGGAAGAGAGAAGAAAGGAGGATTAATTATAATGAGGAGCACGAGAGGCGCAGTAAAGAAGTAGTGGGAGGCTATAGAAAATGGCAATAGGGAGAAAGATAGTTTAGGAAGTTGTTGAAGTTCACGTAGAGGACGTGGAACCCGAGCGTTAAGAACTCCCCATTTGGGAAATCATGATAGGGAACCCTCATCAGCCTCACATACAAACACGCCAACAAAATGACTGAGCCGCAGAGCACACATCCTGAATTCACTTGGAAACATTTCCGTTGCGCTATTTCTTCTAGTATATAGTACAAGAAACAATCAAAAAGCCAATTCAAGCGGTGGGAGAGTAGGATTGAGTCATATAAGAAGCACAATGATGGCATCACAAATGGCTTCATTGTTATATGGGAGTACCTTTTTGGGTGTACTATCCACTCATAGTATAGGCAAAGGTACCCATTTCGAGATTAAAAGTATTCTTTTCTGATCCTCCTGGCAATCCTAACTTTGATGATACCTGAGAACCCATCTATAAATGAATATATTTTTACCTTACAACGCCTTCTAGTATTTCCTCAATGAATGGCGTATGAAAGGGATCAATCACAAATGCAACCTTCAGCTCCACTGTAGTCCACACGATCCTAATCCGTTCATCCTTCTTGATACTAATTGCTATTGGACTAACCCATTCTAACTCATCTAGGGCTTGATGATTCCAAAATTTATTTTTGGAATTTTAAAATAGTAACATTATTTTCCTATAAGATGATTTAATTTATGTATGGATAATTGATGATTTATATGCATATATTTTATCTTGGAAGTTTTGATGCGAGCCACGAGGCCAAATGAGGTGTTGTGTGTTTTGCGAGTGATTATATCACAACAAAAAAATGGTATTGAGACCAACCACAACAAAATCTTGGGTAGATACAATGATGGTCACCATGGGTACCAATGATGTAGCCTAGAATTTACTAGTAAAATTTTAGGCATCTTTGGCACATCACTCGGCGTAGACTAAGAACTCACCCAAAGTGAACAAAGGTACCGGCCCCTCTGTTGGGTTCTTTATTATAGGATGTTAGCACAATGAAGACTTAAATAATTTAGATCTATGACTAATATATCATTCTATAGTACATATTTAGATCTAGATCTTAAAGTATCATGAATCAAACAATAATCATAGCGAGATCATTCATGCAGTAATAAACTATAACCATGATTAACACCTTGATTCAGTCAATAACCTCCATTATATTAAATGCAATAATACATAGAAGCTTCTTATAATAATGGCATCATATGCCCATACACGTATAGATCTCATAGTGTACTCTCAAAGTAATCCAGGTCCTTACATACCCTATCTATGCTACGTAATTCTCTACATATTTATAAGGGTGGGGACTTTCCCTTCACCACTTATCTAATCCCAAAATAGGTTACATGCTATTATTAGCCACGTGTCGTTACAAAAATAGCCACACATGCAAATGCGCTAACAACAGAATTCTTCTAGTTAACGGTCACATCGATAGTAAATCTATTCTCAAAGCATGTACTCTTGTAAAGCACTTTGTATCCGATCCTCCAAAAATAGCCAATGCATGTCACGTAATTCTCTAACCGGCTTGTGTGGTTCATATGCCATCTTCCAAAAATAGATCCTCATTGTGAAAATGGATAAGTCCTGAATCTATCTCTATCCTTAGCATGTGATTCCATCCCGATCCTTCTGCGCACTTTTAATGCACTCTACTCTTTTACGTCAAGCTTCTATATGGTTTTTCTCTAAGTTCCATATTTTCATGACCAATGAGAACACAACACCAAATTGTTTAAAGGGTTCGGAATTCCTACATCCCCGAGTTCATGGTGAACTTCTACATTAATAATGTTAAATATGTAAATAACATAACCTTTACATTAACCAATAATGAATCAAAAACCTACACAACTATGTTTCATACCTTCTAAGGACATTAATGGTTCTCACCTTTGTCCTTTACCTTCTGATCCACTTGAAGTGGTGTCTCCTTTTGTTCTACACCTTCATGTCACTATAAAATAAGATAACTCTATCACAAAATCTCCAAATTAGAAAAATGATCAAACCTTCGCGATATTCTCGAAACTTTGAGAAACTTTCATATAGAACTCAAGACCTATATGTGAGCAAAAGTGCCTCAAAATTATTATTTTTCTGCAAGTACCCTACTCTTCCTATACACATTCCTAGTAATTTGTGCTTGTATAAGTTGCAGTGAGCCATTTTATATCCAAGTGAGCCCCTTGGGTGAGTTGGTTAGTGGATTGGTCTCAGAACTATGAGATTGGGGTATCAAATCTCACCTCCTACAATATTTTTGTGGCTTTTTCTTTAATCCCACATTCATATGCTAAAACGGTGGAGGACATTTTAAAAGGTAAGGAGGTTGGGAGTTTTATTGGATTTTGAGCCATTTTGGACGCCTATGAATGTGGTTGTTTGACCAAGTTTGGTGCATGCATAAATTTTTCCATGGCATGTGGGATATACTCCTAAGTTTGGTGCATTGCATTAATATAAGTTGGAAATAATGCATTGGTTTGATAATTGGTAATTGGTAAGAATATAATGCATGGATAATAATATCATCCAAAGCACTTAGTATAAAATGTAAAGAGATAAGTCTTAAGTGGCCAATGTGGAGGTATAACCATATAGTGACATGGATTTACATGGTGAATAATTACACAAGTAATATAAAATTTGACCATACCATAATATGATATTCCACTAATGAAATATGGCAATAAAGACCACTTGTCGATCCTCGATAGGAAAATCGGGTTAATTTTGAACTTTTTTGGCAATCCACATGGAGGCTTGAGGACCCACCACATCGGTGATGCTATAATCGTCCTCATGGTGGCCGATATTCCTTCCGTAACAAAATTTGAGCCTCTTGTTTCAATAAACAACTTTTACGCACGACAAATATCGGAGGTTGCAAACCAATAATTCATTTTTGTTATATTTTTTTCCTTTTTCCACTTGTCCACTACCAATTGAGTCACTTGGCCAATTGTGCACATGTACATGTCACCTTGGACTTGTTGACCAATGTTGGCCTTCCAGTTGACCAAACTTTCACTAGACATATCTTGAGCTTAGACTATCTGTTTTTATGTTTTTATAGTCATCAGAAATCTCTTTTAAGTATATACTAGAATGGAATGGTTTAGGGAAGTTTAGGAAAAAATTGACACTAAAATTTATCCCATGATCAGAAACTATATATCTATACTCTAAGTTTCCAAGGGACCATGATGAGAAGGAGTTGCATAGAACATAAGCCCAATCTACGGAGGTGATAGCTCAAAAAAATAAGGGGATGAATACATTGAGATAAGGGGAAAGGAAAAGTAATTATGATGAATAGGACTCAATATGAGACACAAGCCAAAACCATTCCCAGAATCCACTTTCATGATATACAATAGACAAATATTTATAAAAGAGACATACACCACATCTGTGAATGCAATAAGCGAAAGGAACACAACAAAACAAAATGAAGACTGAATGAGCCATGATATTAAATTTTATTACCTAATATTATGCACAAACTATTACAATCGATAGAGAAAGATGCAAGTATTTACTAAATAAAAATACAAGGCATGTAACACTTAGGATATATAAGCAATACAAAAAAATCCTATATTAGAAGATGTCGAGTTCTAAAAGTATCCAACATTAAGAATGAGCATTGCTCTATAATATATAGAAAATCGTGGAAGGGAGAAAGAGAAGAAATTAGAGGGAAATAGAATTATTCAACCAATCCCAACCACCTTCATTAATTTATTCTTGGAGATAGGGCACCACAATATTTATCCATTGTTACACACAATTTTCTATTGAGCACCCATACTACATTTAATGTTGGTGGTTGTGCCACCTTGAAATGCATTTTTGCGTGTTTGAGAATTTTTCTAAACTCTTGTCCCTTTTCCCGATTTGAATCATGAAATCAGATTTTATTGCATAGAGGACAACAAAATCTGATTGAATTTATAAATATTTGATAGCTAAATCAAAGATTTAATTGATTTCTAGCTTCTGTGGAGAGTCACCATTTTAGCTTGTTACGTGACTTCTCCATTTAGTGTTATATGGCTTTGAAAAACCTTCCACATCTTGCCCAAATGACATAAATTGCTTCCCTATTACCCTTGGCCCGTCTTGTACTACTGCCTTAGCCTGTGACATTCTCTATAGTAGCATGGGTTTGAAAATCCAACCGTGGAGTCATTTCTTTGTTCCATAGAAATTCCTTCTTTAGAAACTATGTGTGGGAGACACATGAAGGCCAATGCATTCTTCTCCTTCATCTTGACTCTTCATCCCACTTGGGCTACCTTTCTACACTTTAGCCACATTGCCAATTCTCATTGCTTGAAGGATCCCGATTCTTTTTGCTTTCTCAAAAATTTAAAGGGAAACATGGATACCCTTTGTGTCCAGATAGTGGAAATGGAAGATCCCTAAGATAAAGTAGTTGTAAATATTCCATGATGATTATCCAGGTTATCACAGAGTTCTTTCAAATTTTCTTCCAAAAATCCTCCAAGTCTATAACTTGTGCAAGTTGCTCGATTTTTGCAAGGGATGCTAAATTGGGAAATAGTCCCCTAACAACTAATTCCAAAAGTAGGAGATAACCAGATAAAGGAATAAGTTAACTCAATTAAATACATATGAAATGAAATAAAACAACAAGATAGGGGTTTAATAACCATGCATGCTTAGAAATGGAAAGCACTCATATGGTTAACTATTCACAATGATCATTATCCACAATGACTAAAGCTTAATTCATATCTTCCTCAAATACCATTTCTTTAAGAATGTTTATATTATGCCCGTAAGGGATTTTTAACCAAATAAACACAAAATTCATTATTCATTCTTAGAACACAGTGCCTTTCCAATCCCCAACATTAATATTCTTCTTCAGTTCACGAAAATGAAATGGCAACGGAAGAAGATCCTCTCAAGCCATTTAAAATTCCTCGGTGTAGATAAGATCAAGATCAATCAATTTATAAAAATAGAGAAGAGGAGATATTAGAGGTACGGATTTATCTTCCATGTGTAGGGTAGATTAATCCCAAAATGGGATACTTTGGAATAGCTAATAACAAGATATTTGTTTAGCACAATTCCCATAAAATTCAATTTATTGCATATGTGAAAGAACCCTACCTCACGTAGAGCTCTAAATCATGCACCCATTGCCACAACCATAACTTGGGTTTCTTCATTTTTAGGGCCTTGTGATCTCAAATTATGGGCTTATTTTATTATGCAAGGAGGTGACTAGTCTGAAATGGCATTTAGGATGTGTTGTTATCCATCTTACGCTGAAAAATTTTCCCCATATGCTACCAACCTGACAGATGCCCTGACAAAGGTGGTTCAAATTTTATAACGTTAACTTGGGTTTCTTTGTAGTTAAGGCCTCGAGATCTCAAATTATGTGGATCTATCCTAAGTCCTACTCTAAATCTTTCCAAGGGACCAAGGTGAAGAAAAAGTTGTAGAAATAATGAAATCTAAGCTAATGGAGGTGATGCACGAGGAATGATGAACTCCCACTCTACTGTTAAACACAGACCATAAAAATAATACAACTCACATGCACAAGTAACCAGATTTGTAATGAAAAGATCAGAATGAATGCAATGGAAGTAAGAAAGGGGCTGGAAATCACCCACAAGATTATTTTATTGCTCCACAGAGTTGATACAAAGCATTACAATGGCCAAAAGGCATAAATTTTGCATTTACAGATTTATGGAAGGTTTGAGAACTCCACAAACTCGCTGCAGAATAGAGAGAAAGGGAGATACAGAGAAAAAAAATGTCCAACCATTACAAAGAATGAATCTTGTTCATTTATAACCAAGCAAAAGAGAGAAAATAGAAGGAACAAGCAAATTTGATCCTTGGATTCAACCACCCGCCATTAATCTCTGTCAAATCGGCTCTGAAACCATTAAATTGATCTTTCCTTTTTTTCCTGCGTGTTGGAGAAGCAAAAAATGAAAAAATGGAATAAAAATGATGTCTTCGAAGCAATCTGATCTTGCATTCAAGGCATGAGAAGACATTCTAGGGTTTTCCCCATCAAATCGAGTTGATTCTCCATCCTTGGCATGCTGGAGAAGAAAACCATGGAGGCTCGAGAAAAAAATGACTTGTTCAAAGCAATCTGATACGCATTGAAGACATGAAAGACATTTTTTTTAGCATTTTCTCCATCAAATCCACAAAAATGATGTTTTGTGCCTCCAATGCATAGAGGGGCTTGAGACCTTTCCAAAAAGTCTAATTTTGTTGAAATCTAATCTTTGGATCAAAAGATATGCCCATCTGAAGATTTAGGGAAAAATTAGGGCAAAAACTCGGGCACAAATTTTGAGGCAAAAATTCAGATTTCAAAAATGGGCTCACGGGGTCAAAATTTGCTTTTGCATTTTTGGAAAATTTTCCAAAAAATCTCCATGCCTCTCCACCGTGCCGGGACACGTGTCATCTTCTGGTTCGTTGGTGGGATCACGGGCTCAACCTGCCCCCTTTTTCCTTTAAAATTTTCATTGGGAAAAATTTCCCAAATCTCCCCGCTTCTTCCACCCTTCCACCGCTATCTGGACATGTGTGCTCCCTCATTGGTCGGTGGGGATGTGCTTCCAATTTTTTCCTTTGCGCATTTTCAATTTTGGTGACTTTCTCCAAATCCTTCCGCTTGCCACGTGTCGACTCCTTCACCATTGGACACGTGTCAACTTCTAAACGATCGGCGACCTTGGGGCCAAAATTTTCCTTTGGGCATTTTAGACAAAAGGGAAACATTTCCCAATTCTCCCCACACCTCCGCCAACCCATTTCCTTCTCCTCCATGGGCCCGTGGGAAAAATTTTGTCTTTGCGCCCCTGCACAAACACTTTGGAAAATTTTTGAACTTCACCCCGCCGGCCCGACCTCCTCTGCCACGTGGCGCATTTTTATTGGCCGCGGGCCTGTCAAGGAAAATTTCCCCAAAAAACTCCACCGAGCCATAACTTGAAATTTACAAGGAGTTAGGAGGAAAATTTTACCTTTCTGGAAAGGTAAGAAAATTTCTATCTGATGGAACCATTTCCAAAAATTTTGAGTCCCTAAAGCATGCAAAAATTTCATTTTAAGTACCAACAAAGGGAATGGAGGAGGAGTTAGCCAAAAATAAGCATGGGCTTATTTTGGATAACAATTTTGGTGACTCAGAGGGGTCATCTGCCTACTGGATGAAGTGACCAGCTACCTGAAGCAATCCATTGGGCATGGAGTCATGAACTTAACTACCTGTTACTCTCAATTCATTAGAAAATCTCTAGGATAAAGATGTGAGAGTAGAAAAATCATTTTGGCCTGGAACATGATCTGCAAAAGATGCATCCTTGGGACAATAAAACCTGTGCCAAAGCACTTAGGGAAATGTAAACCTAAGCTACAACAAAACAATGTGCACAAGCACTTGGAGGAATGAAAATCTAAGCTAATATGTACAAGGTGAGAAGTTTCCCTTAGTAGCAATGCTTTAGATGGATTCCATTAACTGGAATCTGTAGTTCCTCACCATCCAATGTAGACAATTGGAAGGCATTGTTGTTTTTGCATTTTGTGACCATGTAGGGGCCACTCCAAATGGCATCAAATTTTGAATGCCTTCCTAGCTTTTCTCAGTCTGCATCCCATTTCAACACTAAATCTCCAACTTGGAAAGTTCTAGCCTTAGCTTTCTTATCAAAGCTTCTCTTGATCATTGCTTGATCCTTTTCCATTGTTTGGGCTTGCATGCTCTCTGGTTTCTTGGAGTTCCATCAATGTTGCATATCTAACCTCCATGGGCTCAAATTCTAACAATTCCAATTGCTTCATGAGTTCCAATGTTGGCAACTCAAGTGACATAGGCAAGACTACCTCTTTCCCATAAACAAGCCTAAATGGAGAGTTACATGTGGATCTTTTGGGAGTTATCCTATCAGCCCATAGAGCTGATTTGAGCTTAGTGTGCCAAGTCCTCTGATTTTCATCAAGAGTCCTCTTGATGATCCTTAATAGATTCTTGTTTGTGGACTCAGCTTGGCCATTACCTTGAGGGTAATAATTTGATGAAGTGCTCAAATAGATCCCATTTCTAACAGCCCATTCAGTGACCTTTGATCCTATGAATGCCAATGCATTATCTGATATTATAGTGGCAGGTATACCAAATCTGGTTGTTATCCCCTCATAGAAGTCTAGAATGTTGGATTCATTTGCCTCTTTGAGTGCCACCACCTCAGTCCATTTGGTGAAGTAGTCTGTTGCTGTATTAGAATCCATTTGTGCCCTTGGTTTGAGTTTGGATTAATGACTCCAATGAAGTCCAAACCCCATTGCATGAATGGCTGGTCAACTGAGATTGGGTGCAATGGAAGTGTTGTTAACCTCTCTTTGCCTGTGAAGAATGCACAATTCCTACACCTCTTGATCCATGCATAACAATCACTAAATACTTTGGGCCAATAATAACCAGCCTTCATGATTTTGAGAGTTGTCACTCTTGGAGCAAAGTGACCCCCAGCTGATCCATTATGGAACTCTTCTAACATTTTCTCAATCTGATTTGTCCCAATGCACCTCAAAGAACACCCATTGATATCCTTTTTGAACAAGACACCATCAACAAGTGCATATGGAATAGCCTACAATCTGAAGTGTCTTCTTTTGGATTTGTTCATCTCTGGAGGGCATAGGCCTATTTGTAAGAAGTGCATTATGTCTTGGGTCCAGCAAGGAGTGAGCACACCACCATTTTCTTCTTGAACATCTCTTTGTTCTTGGTTGTCCTATAGCACCAAAACAACATTCTTCTCTTTGCTTGCTTCAATTGGTTGACTCAAGGCCAATTGCTCACACAATCCCTTTCCTCGGACCAGCTTGGTGACTTTGATCTCAATGTCATACTCCATGACATGAGTAATCCACCTGCACATTTTTCATTTAGATCTTTGTTGAGGAGGAAGTCTTTAACTCCCACATGAGAAACCAACAGTTGGACCTTGTTGTTTGAAACTAGATGCTTAAATTTCTTCAAGCTCCTAATCACTACAAGAACATGCTTCTCAATGAAGGAATACCTTACTTCATAGTCCTCCAAGCTTTGGCTAAAGAAGGCAATTGGCTACTCTGCATTTTCTTCTTTTGTTGTACTAAAATTGCAGAAATTGTATCACCACCACCAAATGCATAAAGGATGAAGTCTTTGGAGAAATCTGGGTTAATGAGAGTTGGAGCCCATGAGATAGCTTCTTTGATTTCCTCAAAACTTTCCTTACCTTCAGTTTGTCCATTTGAAATCCATACTTTTCTTCAACATCATAGTTATTGGCTTGACAAGGGCTACAAAGTCTAGAACAAACCTTCGAACAAAATTGATTCTTCCCAAGAAAATTTGAAGAGCCTTCTTATGACTTGGTAATGGTAGTGATTTTATTGCTTCAACCCTTTCTAGATCAATTTCTAACCCTTCTTTGGAAACAATGTGGCCTAGGAGCTTTCCTTCATGAGCTAGGAATATGCATTTTTGGGATTCAAGGATATCCCAAATCTTCTACATCTTTGGAACACTTGTCTCAAATGAAAGAGATGGTCTGCTACACATTTTTAGAAAATACAGTAATATCATCTAGGTATATCAACACTATCTTATTGATCAATCCCTTGAATGCCATGTCCATTTCCCTTTGGAAAGTAGCTCCGGCGTTAGATAGCCCAAATGGCATTTTTCTATATGCATAGGTTCCCCATTTGGTGGTGAAGGCTGTTTTGAACTGATCATCTTCCTTTACCATGATCTGATTATACCCTAAATAACCATCTAGCAATGAAAACCTCTCAGAGCCAGCAACAACTTGCAAAATCTGCTCCATAGAAGGAAGTGGGTAGTGATCCTTGAGGGATGATCTATTCAAATCTCTAAAGTCTACACACAACCTGATTTCCCCACTCTTCTTTCTAACTAGAACCAAGTTTTGCAACCCAGCTTGAATGCTTGATGGGGAATATGATACTTGCTTCTATTAACTTATTCAATTCCTTCTTCATGAGAGGCTCAATGTGTGGATTGACCGGTCTTTGTTTTTTCCTGATGGGCCTAGCACTTGGATCTAGTTCAATTGTGTGTTGAGCTAGCTTGGGATTGAAACCTCTCAAGTCTTCATAGCTCCAAGAAAATACATCTAGGAACTCTTGGAAAAGTTTCATGAATTCATACCTTTCTTGCTCGGTTGCCACTTTACCAATTTGAAGTGACTTGCCTTCTCCAACTGAGATGGGCTCTGAATCTTCCCTTGACTTGGATGTTTTCTTTCTCCTTCCTAAATTGATCATTAGGATTGAAGATAGACTCTAAAGTCACAAGTCCTTTTGGTAGTTTGTTGGTTCTCAGCTGTACCACTTGATCACCATACTGTTGTCCCAACTTTTCCTGATTTTTGGCTGAGAACTTAGCTTCCTCTTGTAAAAATTGATGATTTGTTGGTCACTCTCAAACACTTGCCAACTTGTATTATTATCTAGCACTTGATGGCCTCACAATCACATGGATGTTTGGCTGCATTTATCTCTTTTGATACTCTCCACAACATCAAAATTTTCTCCAACTGCTGCAAGTCTATCAGCAGCTTGGTTCTCTTTCCTAGGGATGGAGTTGATGCCAAATCCTTCAAAATCCTCAATGAGATTCCACACCCTATTCCTATAACTTTTGAGCAAGTCATTCTTGGCAGCATGTTGTCCTTTAATTTGATTAACAATCAGCTCACTATCACCAAAGACTTGTAAGTTTTTTATGCCTCTCTTTCTTGACCAATGCAATCCATGTATCAAAGCTTCATACTCAGCAGTGTTGTTAGAACATGCAAACTAAAACCTAAAAGCTGAATAATACTTAATTCCTTGAGGTGAAACAAGCATAGCTCCTCCTCCTACACCTTGTCTACTTCTTGATCCATCAAAGAATAGCTGCCATACCTCATTGTCATCTCTATAGTCTAGGCTTGGTGATGCTTTGGGAAGAGGCTGATTTTCTTCATGCATGTAATAGACTCCTAGTTCAGATTCCTCCATTTCTTTGTAGGGATCAAAAGCATGTACCTTGCTGGCCCATTCATCAAGAGTCAAATCTGGAATGCTTCCAACTTTGGTGTCAGCTTCATGTGTGTTTGGATAATCCTCTTGATCAAATGTTGAACAGTTGGCATTGATTGGGCTTGGAGTATGAGGCTCAATGTGAAAGTTTGCAATAGGTTCAGACCTGATTGTGGCCTTGGCTCCATACCTTGTCCTAAATAGCATGTGTGACCAATCAGCAGATAGGTATCCTCCAATTCTAGCTATGAAATCCCTTGACAAACATATGGCAAAGAGTGGTGGAAAATCTATCACTGACACATCTTGCAAAATAGTGACATTGGGGCATGCATGCAAAGTAAGGCTCAAATATTTAATTACCCCAACTATTTCTACTATTGTCCCATCTAATTGCACCACCCCTTGGATATGAATTCATATTGAAGGCCCAATGATCAGCTATTTGCTTGGGCATCACGAAACTACTTGCCCCAGAATCAATCATACAATTATGTACTAGTTTATCCCCAATGATCAATGAAACATAGAATGGAGGGGGCTTCAAATTTTTACCTTGCTGTCCCCATGATTCCCCTCAGGATGAGTGGCATTTGTGAGTACCTTCTCTTGCACATGAGCTAGCTGATTTGGGGTTGACCAATTCTTCATGGCAGCTTGTAGCAGGTCCCTTTGTCCTGGGATGGATAGTGACTCCCACATAGATATGTTCACATTGGTCTTCTTCATTTGTTCAATGATATTGAATGGGGATGAACCATCTCTTTGCTTCCCTTTAGTCTACACATTATTTTCTTGTACATGGGCTACAACTAGCTGGCATTTGAGCTGGTCTAGAAGGTGGCTTAGGCTGTCCTTGCACATTTGGAACTATATTTTTCTTGCCAACACCTTGTGGAGTGATGGAAGGTTGTGAATCACTTGGACCTGATGACTTCCCTTCACCAATATTCCTCTTCTTTGACCATGTGTTAGCTGTTATATTCTAAGAAGGTGTTTGATTCACACCACAAAAATCTTCAGCCTGCCAATTGACAAGTGTAGTCTCATCTGGAGTTGTATCTTGTTGAGATGTTCCTTGTTGTTGGTTTGTTTCTCCTTGCTTCACTCTCTACACCAGTTTTTGTCACCATCAAAGCTTGGTTCAAAGCACCATTGAAGCA
Source organism: Taxus wallichiana var. yunnanensis (assembly GCA_018340775.1). NCBI lineage: Eukaryota > Viridiplantae > Streptophyta > Pinopsida > Cupressales > Taxaceae > Taxus > Taxus wallichiana. The sequence continues at coordinate 694,602,337 of CM031238.1, forward strand.
CATAGATTGGTTGTGAGGTTCATTGCATGGGAAACACCAGTCATACTCTTGAGCTATATTATTTTGCATTGGCACTAAGGCTTTAGAGGTAGATGCAACATGGGGGTTATAGGGCTGAAATGGTCTATTGGTAGGAGGCCTTACTTGATTTTGATTTGTAGCTGGGTTGGGTGGCCTATTAGGCTGATATGGTTGTCTATTAGGCTGAGTTTGAGGCTGATAAGAAGGCCTAAAACTTTGAGCTTGTTGTCTCTTGAGTGTAACCAGCTCATTGCCCAAATTTTGTAATTGTTTCATAACTTCTTGAAGCTCATTTGAGGCACTAGAGGATGAAGTAGAAGTTTCATTTGAACTCTGATTTCTAGGAGTGGGAATAGGAGCTAAAGTAGGTGTTTGACTGGCACTTGGGCTTCCCAACTCTAGATATAGGGGCATAGGAGGCCTAGGTGCAAGTTTACCAGCTTGGATCAAACAATTCTCAGCCCTAATGGTGATGTTATAAGCTGCAGGTAGAGTTATACCTCCCATGGATTGGATCAACATAGAAATGTCAGAATTTAAAGCCTTGAGAAAGTATAAGAAAGCACCTTGAGCTATTGGCCTCACTACCAATGGGATTCTATCCCACATTCTTTGAAATCTGAAATTGAAGTCTGTTAGCTAGCTCATTGGGAGCTCTCTTGATAGTTGTCAGTTGCTCCAATAGAGACAAGTTGTCCCCTTTCTCTCCAAATTGGTTATGGAGAGTTGTGCACAACTGGTTCCAATTGTGGATAGAGCCTGCCTCAAGGCTCCTGAACCATTGCAAGGATTTCCCTTTGAATGAAGATGCCAACAATTTGACAATAATATCCATCTCAACAATCTCATGGATTGCACAAACATTAGCAATGTCTTGGACATGATCACCAGCAGTGGTCTGATTTTCTCCAGTAAAATATGGAATGTTCTTCAATGCTTTGTAATTGGAACTAGGTTTTGTGGATTGAGAGCAAGTGGGCTGCTGCCAGTAAAGTTGACATAAGGATTGGGTTGTGCCATTATGATTGGCCTGAGAACCCTTGTTGATTGGATGAAAGGTCTACCAGGTGGAGGAGTTGATAGAGTTCTATTTGGTGGAGATGGAGACCTTTGAATCCTTCTTCCCCTTTCTCCTCTTTCTGGGGATAATTACAGATACTCAAACAATCCTTCTTCTCTAGTCCTTGACCTTGTTTGGATCCTTCTCATGAATCTTCAAACTTGGACTACTGAAACCAGTTGATTCTATCCTTTTGGAGTCGCCAGATGTGCAAATCAGGGCTCTTTCAAGCAAGAAACTTACAACAAATGCACATCAACTTTGTTGTAATGAAGATGAAGACCTCTAAGGTCCCACCGGTGTGCCAAAAAATTGTTAGTGCAAAATCACAGCACCCCTAGATGTTTTCTCATATTTCTAGTTTGATAATGGGCATCCAGTGTGATTGCACAACATGGAATTTTTCCCCAAGTGTGGGACTTGCAAAAAATGGGAAAAAACTCTCCAGATTAAAGGTTGGTTCCTATTCCTCTGTTCAGGTGCATGCATTCATTTTATAGAGGATCTATCCTAAGTCCTACTCTAAATATTTCCAAGGGACCAAGGTGAAGAAAAAGTTACAGAAATAATGAAATCTAAGCTAATGGAGGTGATGCACCGAGGAATGATGAACTCCCACTCTTATTTTGTTAAACACAACCATAAAAATAATACAACTCACATGCACAAATAACTAGATTTGTAATGAAAATATCAGAATGAATGCAATGGAAGTAAGAAAGGGGATGGAAATCACCCACAAGCTTATTTTATTGCTCCACAGAGTTGATACAAAGCATTACAATGGCCAAAAGGCATAAATTTTGCATTTACAGATTTATGGAAGGTTTGAGAACTCCACAAACTCACTGCAAAATAGAGAGAAAGGGAGATACAGAGCAAAAACATCCAACCATTACAAAGAATGAATCATGTTCATTTATAACCAAAGAAAAGAGAGAAAACAAAGGAACAAGCAAATATGATCCTTGGATTCAACCACCCACCATTAATCTCTGTCAAATCGGCCTGCAAACCATTAAATTGATCTTTCCTTTTTTGCCGTGTTGGAGAAGCAAAAAATGAAAAATGGAATAAAAATGATGTCTTCGAAGCAATCTGATCTTGCATTCAAGGCATGAGAAGACATTCTAGGGTTTTCCCCCATCAAATCAAGTTGATTCTCCATCCTTGGCATGTTGGAGAAGAAAACCATGGAGGCTCGAGGAAAAAAAAAACTTGTTCAAAGCAATCTGATATGCATTAAAGACATGAAAGACATTTTTTTTGCATTTTCTCCATCAAAATCCACAAAAATGATGTTTGCTTGAGACCTTTCCAAAAATCTGATTTTGTTGAAATCGACTCTTTCAAAAGATATGCCCATATGAATTTTAGGGAAAAATTAGAGCAAAAACTTGGGCACAAATTTCGAGGTCGAAAAATTCAGATTTCAAAAATGCCGGGGTCAAAATTTTCTTTTTTGTTTTTGGAAAATTTTCAAAAATCTCCATGCACCTCATCCCCCGGGGACACGTGTCATCTTAGGTTCGTCGGTGGAATCATGGAAAACCACCCCTTTTTCCTTTAAAATTTTCATTGGAAAAATTTCCCAAATCTCCCCACTTCCCTGCTTCCACCCCTTCCCATTATCTGGACACGTGTGGCACTCCCCATTCATTGGGATCATGGGATGTTCTTCTTTTTTTCTTTCGCGCATTCTTCAAATTTGGTGACTTTCCCAAAATCCTTTTGCTACGGTCCAACTCCTCCACCATTGGACATGTGCCACTTCTTCTAGTTCGGTGGGCCTTGGGCCCTTTGGGCATTTTAGACAAAAGGAAACATTTCCCAAATTCTCCACGTGGCCCACCCTTCCATTTCTCCTCTTTTCCTTCTCCTTGGGCTGCAGGGAAAAAAATTGTCTTTGCACCCCTACCAACTTTTGGAAAATTTTTGAACTTTACCCCTCCCCCCGACCTTCTCTACCACACGTGGCACATTTTTATTGGTCACGGGTGTCAAGGGAAATTCCCAAAAAACTCTGCCGAGCCATAACTTGAAATTTACAAGGAGTTAGGAGGAAAATTTTACCTTTCTGGAAAGGTAAGAAAATTTTCTATCTGATGGAACCATTTCCAAAAAAAATTTTGAGTCCCTAAAGCATGCAAAAATTTCATTTTAAGTACCAGAAAAGGGAATGGAGGAGAAGTTAGCCAAAAATAAGCATGGGCTTATTTTGGATAATAGTTACTTTCGGGAAGATGTACTTAATTATGATAATTTCTATCAAGATCATGCCCTGATTTGTAGACTCAATGGCTTTTGAACCAGCCTTTAATTCATCAGTGAATGGATTTCAAATCATTGGATTCCTCTTATTCAAGGCATGTTAGACATCTATCCTTATGTAAGGGGAACTTTTATTGTTTTTTTAAACTTCAATAGCTACTAAAGACACCATATATGAAGATATTTGGGCATGCCAATATCACTATCTTGTTATGAACCCATGGTTCCCCTCTTTTAATCTAACCACTGAAACCTTTTCCTACAAACTAGTTTTGATTATATTGCCACACTTACTACGATGTAATTTTGGGATCATTCTTGTCTTGTTTTCATTTGAAACGCATTGGGAAATATTTTGAGCATAGAATCCCAAACCACTTATTTTACTCATACAACATATGCATGAATTTTAATTGATCTTTATACCTCAAAAAATGTACCTCCTAGTATCGAATTAAAAGTTGAAAACATTCTCGGATCCATCCTCTTGATTATGAAGGATTACATTCTAGATGCGGAATATGCTTCACTTTGGGGCATATTGTTGATGATTATGTGATTTATAAACATAAGAATGAGAGAGACAATTGATGGAAAAATTCACTTCCATACCACTTTTCTCTTAATTCTAAGAGAGATTTAGATCCTAATATAGATTTAGAGGATTTAGAAGAATCGGTTCCTAAAATCCCTCTTAAATAAATTTCATTGAAGGAAAAAGGAAACCTAATTGTTAAAAATCATATCAACAAAATTGTTGAGCCATATTCCATAGAGCGACTAAGGAAAATTCACCTCATATTTTTACTTTAAACGACAATACATATCATCTTATTGAAGCTCTTGAAGTGATTATCCCTATTGAGGAAATTTTAGATGGTTAGAAAATGATACAAAGTAGGAAACAATCATATCACAAAAAAACCATTTCCTCTACTTAGTTGTTTCTTTACAATACTACACAACCTCTCCTATATTTTTTGTTGTTTTGTTTAAGGTTTTATCTTGGCTTATAGGGCTTTTTTTCCTGGGTAGGATCCTAGTAAAAAAATCACCATTCACCTATATCAAGAAAAATCTAGGTTTGGGTGAATTTGGGAGTAAATGAGCGTGGGTTGTCATTTTTTCATGATTTAATAGTTATTGTTTTTAGAAATTGTGAGAAATAAGATCCAATTTAGGAACAATAAGGTATATGCAATTACATTTAGATAAAAATAGGCATATACAAGCATTATTTATCGATATTTTGTGATCACATGTTGTTAATTGAGAAAAGAATGGTGATAGTTCTCCCAATTAGGTGTAATTGAGTAAAATATAGAAAGATATATGGAAAATTATCCATGTATGAGTTTTAAAATAAAATATTACCATAACAATAAAAAATTAGAATTAAGAACATAATTTATAATATGTGGATATCTTAATGTACCATGATTTATGTAAAACTTAAAGATTATATTTTTCTATCCTTCGATAAATTATAAATACTAATTAGGTCATGAAAAATGAACAAGGTCACCAATGTAGGATTATAAAAGGTGAAACATAGTGCTTAGATGCTACAAAAATGTAAAAATATGGTCATCAAGGAATTCAAGAAAAATACATGGCTAAATGTGTATTTTAGATGGGTTAGAAATATGTAGAAAATTACGGATCCAAATGTGTCTTTTTTTGGAAGGTTTATGGCCAAACCTAGATCTAAGTGCTACTAATTTATCCTGATTAGGTTATTTGTATCTTATTTGGATACTTTGCCTAGGATCACTTGGATATATACCTTTATTCTAGATATATGAGATGTTGAATGATTATGAAATAGTGGTGAAATAATTTATTATTTATCTAAACCATAACTTTACTTGATTTAAATTCCATAATCATGTAAATGGATTCAAATTTCAAGCTAGAAAACATCATAAAAACGTAGAATGTGATGAGCATCATCTACATACAAATACTTCAAAGAGGGAAAAATATATTTTTCCTAAGCCTATGATGAGGTGAAACTAGGAACAAATAATAAATTCACTTATAATGAAAATCTTAATTTTACATTGAAACTTGATAGCATGAATTATTTCCCCTTTGTATCCTTCTAAATTCTCTTATTGGTATATCTAGGATGTCTCTTAGAATATTTGAATAATATGCATGGATGTGGTTAAATATATATTAAGGGACCACATGTTTTATAACTAAAGTATTATTGTCAAGTATCTAGAACAAATTATAGGTTACTAAAATGATCACTATGTAATAGTATTATTTTTGATTAATTGTTGTTAATTGAAAAAAATCACCAAAACTTGTTTTGATCATATAGATATTTAAGTATATATGAGGTGAAACAGAATATATAGGCACTATTTTTCATTATTTTGTGATTAATCATTAATCTTTAAGAAAATGTGATGAAGTTATGATATATTATGTTTGATCACACATACAAAAGGTAGATTCAATGATAACTAGGATTAGATGAACACCATTTACCATTTATCATTTTTTTATTTGTGAAAATCTTAGATTTATTGATCAATTTTATTTGGGATTGGGCATGTTAAAGTGACACTTTTCACTCTTTCATGGTTGAATACATATGATTAATAAAAAAATTGGTAATGTATTTTATATTTTTCATTAGCTACACTATTTTGACTATTCATCCCGACATGACTTATCTCTTTTGATGCACTTATTTTCCATATATTTGATTCATATTTATACAACAATAAATAGATTAAACATAATAGATTTACATTGAAATATATAATATAATAACATCAATAAAATTTAATTTTATAACATTCATAAATCAATACAGGTGAACTTATTATTAATATTTTTATGTTTAAAATACATAGTTGAAGATAAAATTGTTTAATAGCCAATTGGTCTAGGCAAGCCATTAATGAGACCACACTAAAAAAACAAGCAATAAGACATGAACTCACATCGTAGTGTAAAAATAAAATTCATTTCGACTTCTATGACACTAAGATATGCATATTTTTATCCTCTTGGACCCACTCTTTATACCCCATATTGTTGTTGTTCAGAGTGTTACATATATCCATCCCTTCTACCTTATAGACCAGTAAAATTCTTTGTATTTTATTTATATAGATCAAATTACACTCATGTGATTCCCCCTCTCCCACACACACATGCACACATTCACATGTGTCCATGCGCACACACACACATGCACACACACACACACATGTAAACACATGCATCCACACACACTTACATTCAAATAGTTGTACTCCATTTGTACAGGGTTGAGAAGGTTTCTTTTCATAATTAACATATATTACCTTTCACACCTTTTTTATTTTAATAAAAAATAATACATGATTATTTCGTGTATGACGATTTTAATACCCTTTTATCTTCTCGAGAATATCTCTTATGTCTTACTTTAATTATCTTTATTCTTCACTTACCCACACTTGGGTAGCTTATAAATGGTTTAGTCATTTTTATTTATTTAATTATGTCCATGGGGATTTAGTACATAGGTTTTCACCTTTTTAATTTATTTGATTTCTTCAATAGTAAAAGTTTTATCTGACACACAAAACACAACAAACATGATTAGTTAACCAAGATAAATATTCATCTCAAAATTTTCCATATTTCTTTCCAAGTTACGTTATTACTATTAGAAATTTTTATATCAATATGAATCTTACCAACAAAATAATTTCATTTGGTAAAATATTAGTTCATTGATTCGAAAAAAATAGTAAAACATATCTATCGAATCAAGAAAATATCACATAGTAAGTCACAAACTCGCTAACACATCAGATAACATAACAAGTAATATTATAACAAACCTCCAGTGACAGATGATGTAAGGAATCAATCAAAAAAATTCATTCGCAATAATAAGATCCATGATAAGTCCGATTCTAAACACAATTTCTCTTCTTCAAATGTGTTACGTGGGCCCAAGCTTGATTTCTCTTAATTCAATTGTATACATCCAACTAGGTGGATATATTAGGTAGATAAATTATTCAAAGTGTCAAAATATATATAGTGTGAATAGGGTTCCTATAGCTTCATTCCACTTAGAAAAACAATCCCTATGGTACCAATAGTATTTGAAAACTCATGATGAAATAGAGTGGCCATAGTTTGTATCCCTTATTTTGGAGATGTTTAGTCTCAACGCTTATGATGAATTCACATAAGAATTCATTAAACTCTAAAATATAGGACCAATCCATGATTACCGGATAGATGAATGTTTTAAGAGTTACTTCATAAGTTGCCTCAAGGATGTAATCCGCTCAAAAGTCAAATTTTTAAAAAAATACAATGATAGAAGCATTTATTTGTGCCAAATTATACGAGGATAAAATCACAACATAACACCAACCTTTCAGTTTTAAATCATTCATAAATCCAATAGCTCATCCTATTTCTATGGTTCCCCCTCGAAAGACAACCTCAATCAAATGTCTTACTGAAGTAGATATCAACAACAAAAAGATAAATGCCTATATTACAATTGTTATGAAAATTTCACTAGGGGAATTGGTATGTAGAACCAAAAATGTACCTCCTAACTATCAAATAAACCCCAAAATAGAAAACTAAGAAGATGTTTAGGAAGTATAAGAAGAATAATTACCATTGGATGAATCCACTCCTCAATATTCTCATTTGAATATATGACTTTGTTGGTGTGAGGATATATTTTTCCATTATTTATTTATTGGGAATTTTCCACCTTACACATAGCGAGTCATCTCACTTAGGTGAGTCATAGGTTTTTAAGAGTTATATGACATATGACATATTCTATCATAGAAAATTTCATTTTCATATGCCTCATTATTGTCATAGTTGTCATCTAGGAGTTACATTCTATTTTTCATTTGTAACTCCTTTCTCCCTCATGGTAGTATGATTTTCTAGGCATGGGAATTACACAACATTCCCAATATGTACCCTTGTTTTGATGTATGAGAATGAGTATACCATTTTCTTTATGCACTCACTTTTTCCTTAAGTTCATGTTTTTCTTGCTAATTACTTGGAGAAAATTCACAATATCGTTTGAGTGAAACTTGGTCGATCTGTATGTAATTTCATGAGATCTTTGATCCCTCTTTCAAAGTATCAAAGCAATGTATTGGTAATCACGTAGCTCACTTTACTAGTTATTGAATAGTCTTCATTTATTGTTTATTTTTCTCTACTAGTGCAAATTTTGGACCATAATTGAAAATGTGCTAGAATTGTATTATTCTGGTCATTTTATGCTTGGAAGGCATTTTTCTTGGTTTTGTGTGTTTTTCTTGTGTTTAGGTTTGTAGGTACATGATAGAAAAACCCTTGGTTTTGTATAGGTTTCAACTGATTTTTGTAAAGTTGGAAAATCCTTGTTCTAGGAAAAATTCAGCCCTAGCTCACCGAGTTAGGCATCGAGCTCGATCACACAAACTCATTAGCTCCTCTCTAAAAACTATCAATCCCCTACATTTCTCAACTCTGTCTCACACATACTTTGAATCTTCTTGATCTATACTCTTTCTTAACTCACTCTAAGAATTATACCTTGATTGATTCCTCTTGTTCCTTTCCATGACATCAACTCGATGGTTCAAAATTTGGATTCATATGTTATTTCATTTTGACCTTTGCAATAACCATGTTCCCCATGCTTACTTACCTATTACTTTCCATGTTTGGGATTCACGACCAAGATATTCTCACAAGCTTACTTTTCTTTCTAGATTCTCTACTTATCCAAGTGTTTATCCCACCTCGAATGGCTACTAGTCCTCATAGAGCTCCCTCGATCCACCAACTTTGTTTAAAAATCCTCGAACCCCATGTCTTTGCATGCTCTGTGAGCTTGTCCTCGTCATCTTCATCGGCGTAAAGGTTACATTCACCTTTTCTCAAATTACCTCTCAAACTAACTCTTCTATGCTAAACTTATTTATTCTCCTAATGTAACCATATAACTGTCTACTCATTGTCATTCACCAGGGAGGTGGTGAATATTCGTAATATAGCGAATATTCCATTTTTGAAAATTTTGAAAAGGTGAATTTTTGTATTTGAATCTTTGTCGCCTAAAAATTACACTTTAATTTTTTTAGGGTCGACCAAAAATATCCCCTATATAAACCTAGATTATTCGCATGTAGAACACTTCTACTTCACATTTTTCAACAATATGATATATCTTGTATTATAGACAGCGCGACAAGGTTATTGATGCGTGACAAGGAGGGTTTGCTGGAGATTTAGGAGATATCTGTAGATTTACCTGACAAAGATTTGGTCAAATTTTTTTCGATGACCTTGTAGGCTCATCAACAGGCCTAACTCACCTTAGTGACACGTGTCGATAGACCTTAGTTAAACATCACTATTTATTCTCCTAATGTAATCATATAACTCATCTATTGACGCGGCGTGTGAGCGGCCAGTTAATGCGTGCATCAGGCCTTTTGACGTTCATCCATAAACGCGCGTTTTGTTGACGTCACTAAGGTCTATTGATGCACATCAACGGGCCTTAGTGACGGCGACAAGGAGGTACAATGAGATATTGATGCATAAGCGAGATGCCTGACAAAGAGTTTGTTGATGCGTGACACGGAGATTTTTGATGAGAAGCGAGAGGTCGGAGAGCTGCGAGATCACGGACAGGCCATTTCTGGTCAACATCAACTTGATGTCATCAAAAGACCTTAGTGACGCAGGGAATCAATGCATTTGAAAAAACCCGTCGTTGAGGTTTATTTTCTCCCCAAAAATTCATCTTGTGTTCATATTCACCCTCCACTCGATTTCCGGGAGGTATCTTAAAATGAACATGCATTCATCCATTTTTCTCACCACACTCATCCCATCCTTCTAGGTCCATCTCACGTGGAGGGAATCATCTAGGTCGAGGTTTATTTTCTCCCCATCTTGGTTCACCTCCTCCAACTCAATCTCTCATGCTTGTTAACTCAGCCCACTCCCTCCCTCGAACCATCTCACAATCCATCTCACCAAGATGGGATGACTATTCAACCCCGAGGTAAGCCATTTATTTATTTTAATATCCTCCTAATTATAGTTTTTATCTTAAATTAATTAAATTATGTTAAAATTAATTAAAGAAAATTAATATAATAATTAATTAAAATAGAGGGGGATATCATTTTTGGGCTTAAAATAGGGTTATTGATATTTTCAAGACCATTTTTCGGTCCTCTATTGTACTTGAGATATTATTAACTCTTGTGGGATAATTAATGCATCTGCCACAACTTATTAGAAAGGGAGCTCAAAAAGTGACGTGAGAGACTTTTTCTCACATGATACTTTTTTCCAAATCTTTCATGTTTTCATCCTTTTTTTTCTTGTTATGGTGACATTTCATTGCGAAGCTTGAAAATTATTGTGGTCTCCATAATTTTGCATTTTTCACCAATTATAAAATGAGTGTCTAAATTTTTTACATCACATAAATGCAGTTGACAATAATAAACTCACTAAACTATACAATGTCACAAATAGGGGTAATGTTTTTGTTTTGGGTTGTGTGTGAATTTCCTTTCTTTTTGCATTCTTTCTTTTTCTTGTATGATGGATCTTATTGTTTCTCCTTTTCTCATGTTGTTTAACTTATTTGAATGGAAATACAAGATGATAATCAAACTAAGGGGTAAATGGCTATATTACATCACTATGGGAGTGGAAACTGAACCCGATGATGAACCTAAAAAATCCAAGTGGTTCAACTGATGTGATGAAGCCTTATTTCCTCTTTGTGTGTTTATTTCTTATGACTTTTTTCCACATTGAGTCTTATAAAACACTTGATGAATCCTATAAAATGTTATATTGTTGGTTTGGAAAACAAGATGACATTAGAGCCCACAAGTTGGAGAACGAACTCCTACTTTGATAACTTTGTATGATTTCTTCTAAAAAAATTTCCAAACAAGATTTTTGTTAAAATAATGTGGAGTCACTAAAAAGGATTCCCAACCAACCTTATCCATTATCTCTAAGCTTGGCTTTGAATACTCTATCTTCATTTCTACCTTTCATGCCACAAAAGAAGCTTTAGGGACTACTTGGAAGATGCCCTCATTTGACAATTTTTCATCCCAACTCATTAAAAAATATGAAAAATTGATTCAACTGAAAGCATTCAAGTCCAAGTCACATGTAATTCTAACAAGTAATGGTAAAGGAAAGGATAAGAAACATGAAAATAAATCAAAGAAAAAGGACCAACCTAAGAAATAAGCTAAGACCACCCAAGCTAAACCCAACATGAACATTTCTAGTTTTGTTCCTAAATAGAAGAAGGAAAAGTGTAAGTGTTCCTATTACAATAAGTCAAGACATGAAGAGCATCAATACATGAGAAAAAAATTGATCATGTAAATGATTTACTTGAGAAAATAATATAGGTGTTGTTGAATCTATCAAGAAAAATGCTCTAAAACTTGTGTCTTATAAGGTTAAGGAATTTAAATCGAAGTAGAATAAAGGTAAATCCCTCGTAAAAAGATTTTCTTCGTCATAAAATTGGGCCATGAATTATGGTGCCTCACACCACATGGGTTCTTCACTTGTTACATTTTCTAGCATTGAACCATGTGGTATGTCCCAAATCACTTTGGGTGATGAAACTTATGTTTCGGTTGCTAGTAGTGGATAAGTATAAGTAGATGTTGGAACCCATAATAATGTTCTAAGAGTACCCAATATCCTATCAATTTACCAAATCACTCATATTGGTGAGGGAATGTGAGTGGAATTTAATCCTAACTTTTCTATTATTAGAGATATTCATAGTGAGACTAGAATAGTGAGGGAAAGGTAGATCACTAGTCCAAGTTATACAAATTTTCCCACTTTTATGTAGAATCTTCTCCAACTACCTCTCTTACTCACACATATGAGGTTAGTAAGTTATTACATGCACACTTTTTCCATTTGAAGAATTATTACCTTGAATAATTGAGTCAACATGAGATGGTCAAAAGGTTACCTCGGGTCATATTTTCAAATGGTATTTACAAGGGTTATGCCCTTGTGAAGCACCCCGAAGAAAAAATTGGTAAGTGAAAATATTGGAGAGGTTATCATTCCTTGGATCTTATTCATACTAACATTTATGACACCTTTCCATCTCCTTATTTTACTAGGGATATTTACATACTTACCTTCATTCATGACTTTTCATGTTATATGTGGGTATATTTTCTCAAAATCAAATCTGAATTTTTCAATCACCTTCAACAATACAAGGCTCTCACCAATAAACAAGATGAAATGTCTATCAAGGTTCTTAGAATTGACAATGGAGGAAAGTATATGAGAAATAGGTCAAATGATTTTTACACCTTTGAAGTGATTTATTTACAGCATACAGTTACTTACAACCCTTAAAAAATGGAGTTGTAGAAAGAAATAAGAGAATTCTTAAGAGATGGCCATTGGTTCATTATAGTATTGGGATAAAGAATTTTTTTATATTCAAAACCACATACCAAACAAAGTAGTAGTAGGGATGACATCCTTTATATCTTGGTGTGGATTATGATGTTGAGCCATTTCGTGTCTTAGAATCAACTTCCATGGCTTGAATACCCAAAATGTAATGCCTTAGAACTACAAAGAAAACCTTTCATCTTTTTCAGGTATCCCAAAGGTGTGAAGGGATATATACATTTAAACCACACCACTCATCATATTTATATCAAGAGAAGTGCGAATTTTGATGAGTCATCTTCTACTTCAACTTCTTCATCCATTGAGGTCCTTCTCCCTCTCTAACTCTAATTCATAATCTTATAACAATATTGTTGAGCCTCCTACTCTCCCGATCCTCCTTCTCATCCTACTTTGATATCTACTTAATCTAAAACTAGTGATAATGAGGACGATTTCCCCTCTCACTTGCGTGATGATTTGATTGATTCCAAGGTTTAATAACATCCATGTCCTCGCTAGGCTAGGAAAACCTTGAACAATTTTAGAGATAGGATAGGGGATCCTTCATATGAGATATTAACTCGTTCATAGTTTGTTGGACCATGTGCCTTCTTCTCCTTCAATTCTAACCTATAGAATTTTTAGGAGGCTACTGGGATTTTTCCATGGATGATGAGTATTCCTTTCTCATGAATAATAATACTTGATATCTCACACCTCTTCCTAAGGGAATATAAATGGTTCAATGTAAGTGGTATAGTGCTAATGGGAATGTCAAAAAGTATAAAGCGTGAATCGTAGCTAAAGGTTTCTCCCACATTGCTGATGTTTACTATTTAGATACTTTTTATCTTGTTGCAGAAGATGAATTATATTTGACTAACCATCTCCTTTATATTACTAACAGTGAGAAGTCCATCAAATAAATGTTAAGAGTTCCTTCCTCCATGGGGACCTAGAGGAAGAAATATATATGGAACAACCTCCGAATTATGTCAAAGATTATTCCCTTTTTAAATACTTAAGAAATCTTTCATGTCCTTTAAAAACCCCTTGGGATTAATATGCCAAGTTGCACAAGGTACACTAGGTGTCACTCTGACTAAAATGTTTACAATTTACATAAGATGAATATGTCAAGGAATTTTTTTACTACGGGTAGCTCTTTCTCGATCATTGATCCCATTAATACTACATTATCCAACAAGTTTCCCATGACCAACTTGGGTTTTGTTCACTAATTCCTTGATATATAGATTACCAATCTAACTCATGGATTGTGATTTCTAAAACTGAGTATGACCTTGAATTGATAACATGTTTTATCATGTTTGATTGTAAGCCATCTCTCACTCCCTTCCTTTTTGTAGCTAAGTTAATAGATGATTTATTCGATCCATTAATCGATTGTACCCTTTATCGCTAGTTAGTGGGGAGATTGATATACCCAACTCATACCAGGATGGATATTTATTTCTCTATTAGCATCATATTTAGATTCATTCATGACCTCATGAACTATATTGGAAAGGAAATAAATAGATCATTCACTATGTTCGTGGTTCTTATCTCAATGGAATGAATTACTTGAGAGGGAAAAAGATAGATGTAATTGGATTCACAGATTATGATTGTCCTAATGATATTTATAATTAGAAATCTACCTTTGGATATAAATTTTATCTTGGTTTGGGTGCTCTTAGTTTGTTGAGCAAGAACAAAATGTGATTTCTTATTTTAACATTACTTAATATTATCACTATTTATTTTATAGTATAGATTATTAACAATAAGAGTGTAATTAATTTGTTAAATGTAGATTGTCAACATTTAGAATGAGTTGGGATAATACATAACTTAACTATTAATGGTTTTATATTTTTTTATTAATTAAATCAAATCTTAAATATAATGTGATAATTTATTTTGTGATAAGAAATGGTTGAACATATTATAATCAAGATACTTTAAGATATTGTGTAGATTATTAAAAATTAGAAACAATATTTCTCCTATTATCCGCATTGCATACATTTTGTATTTGTTAGATAATACATATTCATAGTTTTAGCCGGATAAGTTTTATTTTTATTTTTCAAAGTTTAGAATGGTGTGGAAATTAGGTATTTGAATCTACATTTTATTTAGACTATATTTAATTCTAATTTTAGATTTTTTTAATAACATAAAGAGAAATTGTATTTACCCACAATAAAATTATACGATGAATACTCCACAATTTAAATTTTTTTTATGAAAATGTGAAAAATTTAATTTATATATAATAGAAGTCATCCATTTAATGTTTCTAATCCATAGTTTTTCCACATATTGATTATTTTGTGGATAACATTTTGAAAAAGTAACCATCTTTCTATTACTTGATAGATATGTTAGTTGTTTAACCTTGGAGGATCAATCAATGGATTTCATATTACAATAATTCATGTTTCTTTTTAATAAGTATGGGTATTTCTTTCTAGCTAAAGATATAAATGCTAGAAGACAAAAAATATTATTAAATATTCTTCATCTTTTAAATTTTTCAAGTACATAGTATTTTCTTTTCAATTTTTCTTTTTAACATCTTAATGTGGTGAAAGATGTGTTAGATTTTTATTCTTGATAGTTAATGGATCTATAGTTGTCATATCATAATAATTTATGTTGTTGTTTTAATAAGTGAATTATATAAAGATGTCATATCACAATAATTCATGTTTCGTTTTAATAAGTAAGGGTATTTTTCCTTTATAAATATATAAAGGTTAGAGGACAATTATTATAGAATAAGATTTTAATTTTTAATTTTTCAAATTCATAGTTTTGTTTTTGTTTTTTTACATCTAAATGTTGTAAGAGATATGTTAGATTTGTATTCATGGTAGCCAATGAATCTATGATTGTTATATATGCAAAAATTTAGGTGGTCTTTGTAATAAGTATGGAGTATTTCTTTCTCGATAAATATTTAAATGTTAGAGGACAAAATTTTATTAAAGTAGTCATTTTTTTCACTAAATATATATGTATTACAACTTGAAAAATAATTATTATTATTTTTTCTTATTCATTATTAAAAATATTCCTTTTCAAGATAAAATTAAAAATATTATAAAAAACATAAAAAAATGTGTATCCCTTCATTTCCTTAAAATGATATTACCTTCTTTTATTAACTCATTTTTAATATTTATATCTTTTACAAGCCACCTCCCACATACATATAAAATCAAAAGTATTTTCTATCTTATAGATTTTGAATTATAACTATAAACTTTTTCAATCACCCATTCTTATTGACTCACTTTTTAATGTTTCTTTCTTAAGAACCACCTCCCACCTCAAAATGAAATTGACCCTATTTCCTATCTCATGAATTTTGAATTGTAAGTATGAAAACTATTAATATTCTTGGATTTTACAACCAAAAACTTTATCTAGATATAGGTGTACCCGTGGTATTGTATTTTGTAAATCCCAATAGATGTTGTAGAGTATGATGTTAATTCCAGTAGAGAAGCGGAGATGAAATTTGACACTACAATGTATTTGACGATTTTATAGAATCTCAAACTGTCTTTTAAAAAAGATATGGATGAATTTCATTAGTTCAAGTTTATTGTGTGCAAAGTAGATACAAAACAACTTTTGTTGGTGTAATATTGAAAGCGTAAAACTTATATTGACGTAATTCCACTCCACAGTCACCACAAACACATTGATTTGAGATGCACATTAATGGTTGTTTCTGTTTTTTACCCAATGTTGTTGGTGTGTGTTTGTAAGAATATATACAGTTTTCCTTTATTTGAAGTAATATATTTTCTTAAATCATTTTATTTCTACTTTTACAATTATCAATATTTTATTTATTCTAATTCATTCAACTTCCTCATAATAAATAAATTCAATAAAGCTGGTCTATTTGAAATCCCTTTGGCATGCATTCTTAAAACCTATAATTCAGAACAATTCCTTCTAAAAACTGCAAGACAAACGTTTAGTGTTTTCATTGTGGACAGTTGTTTTTATATGTTTGATGCTAAATCTTGGAAGCAATGTTTTTTTATGGAAAATCATGGTGTAATATCATTATAATTAATACATTTTCTATATTCATTTGGATATTGAAATATTGTAGTCAAAAAGCCTAAAACAAGGTTTGTGAATGTATAAGAATATTTTAAATGTAGTAATGGCTTGTGGCAAATTACAAGATGGCAATCTATCAAAAAAGTATGGCGTAATATCATAATAAATACAATTTTTATATTCATTTTGATATTGAAGTCTAATAATAAAAATTCTAATATAAATGTTTTGAATGCATAAGCTTTCCTAAAAATATGGTCTCATTCAAAAGATTTATGTGTACCCAAACAAATATTTTATATTTTATATTTTATAACCAGAAATTAAATGATACACATAAGAAAGATCTTTACGTAATTTTAAAATAAAATTTCTAAACATATGTGGATTTATCAATATTTATGTGCATGGGTGAATCATTTTAGCTAACCCTCACACACATTTTGGAGGGTTAATATAGTCAACTGTCTATCAATTTCTTCCAAATAATACTTGTAGCACATTGATGAAGACTGTACCTACTAACCTTGAAATTTGTAGGTTATATTTTGGCCAACTCCCTCACAACATGCATGAGGAATATATAGGCTCTTCCTCGGTGAACATTTAAAACCACTCTTTTCACCTTCCATATTATCTATGAGTTAGGAAAGGGTGCGCCCATGACTTTAGGATAATACACGGTTGTCATCTTCAAAAACATATATTTGACTAGTACGAATGATTCAAACTCGGGACATTCATTGCATCTTGCACTAATTAATGCAATCAAACTTCTAGCACTTTTTCCTTTTACGTATCCATCTCTCATATGTTAATTTATTTGTTTAATAGATTTTTCTTTGGCTAATAAGTTTTAAAAAACGAAGAAATTTTGCTTACATATATAAATTTTTTGACAACTTCTCACATATATTTTTAATGTAGTATTCATCTATTTGCAATCAAAGTATAATGTGGATAACCATAATAGTAGGAAATTTCATTCCTTGAATTTGACCTATTCTATATATAGAAATAAAATTCTATATATAGAAATACAATAAAAGTAGAAATACATCGAGTTATTAAGTTTTAATAATTTATAAGCCATGTTACCCTCTAATATTTAGGTACACATGGGTCTTATAATATACTTCAAGCATGATATCAAGAATCTTTAAGTGCTCTTCCAAAACTACTAGTATATATTTTAGTTAAATTTGATATTTACTTCAAAATGGTATCATTTCAAGATCAATGCTACATATATGATTTCAATTATACTAATATGAAAAGGAAACACATTAACTATCCTTTGAGTTTACTTGGGTATTAACAATAGAAAAATCATATGGTTTTATTCTTTCAAATGTTATAATTGATATAAAACAAAATGAAAAACATCGTTTATATATGATTATTTCGTATAATGTCTTATTAAAGACTAAGAATATTGTTTTTATTTTTAAATAATCACAATGAATAGATGAGAAAAAAACAACACCTTTCCAAACGAAAGGTTGAGTAAGTGATAGTAATTTCAAGTTACGATATAAATAATGTCATTTACTTATTACAAATTTCTTTCTATAAATTTTAATAATGTACATGTGCATGACATATTTGGATTAATTTATTTAGTATTTTTTTTTTCATGTTATCTTATGTATATTATACATTTGGATGATTTTTAAATGCTTCTCTAAATACAATTTAATGTCATATATATTACATGTTTTAAATTTTAATGAAAATTTTCAACCATCATATGTTAGATAACTCTCGACATGTTTTACATAGATTTATCTAGTGTATAAGTGTGCTCATATATTTAATTATGAGAGAGTGACCATCGAAATGTAAAAGACATTAATGGTATGTGTAAACATGACATTACTTTTAGAATTATTTATTTCATCAAAGTTTAATAACATTCGAGTATGTTTAATATGATATTTCTATAGTGTGTTTCAACTCATGGCAAAAACGTGATTCTACACACACACATGCAAATATTTCACATCAAAAACACAGTCCAAAACAAAATGTAGTTTACAACCACATTAAGACATAACAAACAAAACTCAGGCTTCATCATGCAAGCCAAAGGAGCAAGAAACTATGGGGATGCTACTTATGCCTCCCAAAGGGGAAATGGGTATCACCACCTGATTACAAACTGCCAAAAATATAGTATATCAAAACCCTGACATGCCCTTATGCCTCCCCCAAGTACCCCTTATTCCTCACATTTCCTTATGCCTCCCCAACCTCTTATGGCACCCCATAACGAGTAAAGAAATGCAAGCTATTTATTTGTAAGGTGGAACCCAAATCTCAACTCCCTCCACACTTATACCTCGCCAAAACACTTATACCTCCCCAAAACACTTATGCCTCCCACAAAATAAACCCCATAGCCTTCTCCTACACCATTCCTAGGCCATCTACCCAACAACCCACAAATATGCCAAAGCATTCACAACAATAACATTTGCATAAATAAAAGAGGATAATTTCAAGAGCTAAGCTCCTACCTCTCCATGATGGAGTTGTTCTAAGTTCCAAACAACAACCTTATTCCAATGCAAGCAGCCCAAATATCTACCAGCACAAGAATTAATCTATCTTCAAATTTCTCCAAAGCAAGAGCTCTCAAACAACAAAGAAAATTTTCCTCAAAATGAAGTATCCAAAGGTAAAATAGCCCAAAACAAGGTAAGGAATTCAAATTTTATAGAAGAGGGAAGAGAAGAGGATGAGGTGGATCCATGTAAGATGCCACATCACACATCCTCATCCCCAACACAAAAGCCACTTCATTCTCCAATGCATAATAAATAGGTGGGTGAATAATATGACAGTTTACTTACACACTCAAATCAAGCCCACACCCCAAAGGACTGAAATTAAAACATGTAGGAAAAGTGCAATTAAAACATTCAACATGACTTACAAAAATGCATAAAGAAGGTCTAAATTTAACTCTCCAACAATAGGTAAGGTTGGTATGTAAATTTAAGAGGTGTGGGACAAGTTTAACTTGTCCCCCAAGCCTCCAAAATCAGCCTCCAAGGACAAATTCGAATTTCAAAGAAGTTGAAGTGTTTCATACTCCAAAATCAACTTACATATCTCTTACACATTACTTACACATTTCTTACAACACTTTAATTCAAGGCCAACAACTCTATTAATTACTTTCTTATGACATATTTTAATTAATTAACTTAACAACATGATTACTCACAATATTTACACACCATTTAATAAATAATGAAAGGGTCAATGCACCACAAAATAAACACATGCAAACATTAACAAAGGGACCAAATAAAAGAAAATACATAAAATCCCTTGGTCACATTTAAAGGTGATCTCCCCATGGGAATCCCTAACACAAACAAATACAGTTGCCATGGTGACCTTGTTCAATTCATTTAGAATTCTAAAGTGGTAGGTCTCTAATCCCCAGATGTTTGTTGTGATATTTTGAACCTGTAAAATAAAAATACCTCCTTCGGCCTCATGGCCATATCAAAACATCCAAATGAATATTGTTAGCATAATTTAGCATAGGCATATTTATTGCATTTTATTGCATTGTCTTTTATTTAATAATGTGCAACATGTGCACTCTAGTCTAGTGACTTGCATTCAATATATTGTTATGTTGGATAACATTCAATATTGGTATTAGTAGTAATTACATGTGCATGTGAGATGGGTCTTATCGTCTCGTAGTTGGTGTCCTGCTAGGGTGTCATGTCTATCCATATGAAGTCAGTCTAATATCTATAAATATTACACTCTTGCATTGTAATGTAATCTGATTTCATGATCAATAATATTTGTGAGGCTTCCGTCCCTCTTTGGTCATTGCAATCTTATTCTATTCTATCATTTGGTATCTAAGCTATACCATTATTATCATTTGGTATCAGAGCAGGTTCTATCCAAGCAAGGTTGAAGAGGAGCACTATTGGAGAGGATCCATTGGAGAAGAAGATCTGCATCAAAGGAGAGCCATTGAAGCATCCCGCAGCCTCCATTCCTTCTAAGCATCCCTCAACTAAAATTTGACCTATCCACTTATTTGGAAGGTAAATTTTTTTAGTCATTGGTATAGCCAATTGATCTAACATATTGGCGGAATATTTCAGATTTGGAGATCTTTAAAAAAAAAAAAGGAGAAAGATCTTGAAAAAAATTACAGATCTAAAAAAAAAAAAAAATTGTGAAAAAAAAAAATCTTAAAAAAAAAAAAAAAGGAGAGAGATCTTGAAATTTTTTTTTTGCAGATCTAAAAAAAAAAAAAAAAAAAAAATTAGATCTGAAAGTGGAGGTGTGAAGAATTCGGGAGCAAAGGTTGAAGCAGTCCCGTCAACAAAATTCCAGCAGATAGCTCTTAGAAAAAAGGACGTAACTTTTTCATAAAATGTCGGATTGATGTGCCATTTTTTTTTTTTTGGAAAGATAAGAAGGAGACGCACAACTTTACAGTTTACATCATCTTTAGATTCAGCTTCTACATGTGACAAAAAGTCTGTACAAGTCGGATCATTTTTTCTAAAAAAATCAGATCTAGCTGGTAAATTGGTAAGATCTCAAAAACAAAGATTCTGATTCTTCTGAAATTTTGTGGGTTTTAAGATAAATATTGTATGATGCTGCTGTCAAAATTTTAGAAAAACCCAGATCACGGTTTGTGAGAAAAGCTGAAAACAATATTCAGATTGTTTGTTTGGATCTTGGGAACAAACAGGTCAGCGGTTCGATTCCCACTCTCTCCATATTTTTTATTAAATTATTTTTTTTAAAAAATTGGAGAAATTAATAATTTTTGGGAGATTTCTAAATTTAGAAGCTCACCAAACACATTTAGAGCCACCGCTAAATTTAGCGGAAAAACACCTATTGGTGGGTAAAAAATATTTTTGGCCTAAATTGTGTATTTTGTGATTCTAGACCCTTTTTTGTAAAGAGGGGGGACACAAAAACTTCATTTTTATGTACTTTTGGAGCATGTTGTAGTAATCTTGGTGCATAAAGTGGAAAAAAAAAAAAATGCAAATTTTCATTTTATGTTTGGTTCTATCACACGAGATCTTTGATCTCATAGCAGCGTTCGGTATATACGGTGCCTCTGGGAAGCGCTTAGGAGTGATGCCATCGTGACTACTACTGCACTTAATGCCTAACACAATTGCCTAAATGTCGTCTGGGCATCAACCCTATAAAATCGATGGGGAGTAATAAGGACACAATACACACACATTTGAGCCCTCCCATCCATTTGTGCTTGCACAAACCCCTCTCCGTATTGTCTAAGTACCACGTACTAAATTCTTTCACGTGCGTTAACACCTCTTTCCGTACTGACGGGTATATTGAAAGGGTGATCTTCTTCCACGTACTGACGGGTATATCGGAAGGGAGCGTATATAGAAAGGTTTGGTATATCGGCCTGATGGTATATTGAGAGGGAGACCATAAACTCGGGAGTGATAAGAGCCTTACCCTTTGTCAGAAATTCAGAGTTTCAGAAATTCAGATTATAGAAATGGGTGCACAAGCACCAAAGTTCTTCTTGCGATTCACAACCGTGTTGCTTAGAGGAGACAAATGCTATGTTGCATGGAAACCAAAGATCAAGACATTACTTGAGTTTGAAGACCTATGGACATTGTAGATGAAAAACAACAAGATCACTGGCGATGGAAGACAACAAGTTCAATTTGACAAGGCCAATCAAAAGGCCAAGTTGATCATCTTGTTTAGCGTAACAAACGATGTGCAACCCCACATTAGAGATGCCACATCGGCCAAGGATGCATGGGATAAGTTGAGCACAGTCTATGAGGCAAAGAACAAGAATGCCATCCTCAACCTACTATCACAACTGCATACTCTCAAATTCAAACACAATGAGAAGGTTGAAGTTTTTTTGAGACGAGTTGCTACTTTGAGGGCATCTCTATTGGCATTGGGAAAAGAGATAAGTGATGAATACCTCGTATTACTCAATTGTGTTGCAAGCACTTCCTCCTTCCTACGAATCTTTGTGATAACTATCAATATGAGTGAACACACAATCACCTTTGAGAAGTTGGTCAATCTACTTCAACAAGAAGAGGCAATGAACAACAAAGATCATGAAGATGAGCAAGCACTATCTTCCAATCATAAAGGAAAGGGGAAATTTCAATCCAATCACAAGAAGTCCCAACAAAATCAAAGTCAACGAGACAACACCAAGAAGTGTCCCATTTGCAATAGAGGGGGACATGACATCAAAGATTGTTGGTACAATTCCTATAAAAAGGGTTCATCAAGCAATTCAAAACCCAATAACCAACAGGGTAACAATAATTCAAATAAAGGGAAGTCCAACAAAAACAACAATCAAAGGCGTAAAAAATGGTAATTGCAAAGAAAACCCAAACAACAAGGGTACATTGCCGAACATGAGGATGATTCAGATGAAGGACACCACATGTATTCTGCTCAATTTGATGATGAAACCAAGTCCACACAAGATATCCGGTATGTTGACTCGCACAACTCGACACATGACTAGACACAAGGATTGGTTCTACACCACGTGACTCACCTAACAAGAACCATGTGTCATTAGGTGATGACTCATCATACAGTGTCAAGGGCATTGGAAACATTTCACTACCTCTTGGAAAGCATGACTGCAAAATCACAAATGTATTGTATGTACCTGGGTTGACCAAGAATTTGCTATCAGTTAGTCAACTCCTTGATCACAACTTGAAGTTAGATTTTGACAGTAATAATGGAAAAAAAGTGTGCTTGATAATAGATAAGTCAAGAGGTTCCAAGATTGTAGCAAGAGCCTCCAATGTGGGATGCATGTTCCAACTTGATTTTGTCCATAAGGATGACCAAGCTTTAGTGGCCAAAGACACACAATCTGCAGAACTATGGCATCGCAGATATGGTCACATCAATTTTGGCTATCTCCAAACACTTCAAAATGGCAACATGGTGAAAGGATTGCCTACACTCAAGCACAACACTAACAAGTGTCACAATTGCCTAGCTGGAAAGCAACACGGAGTACCCTTCCAGAAGAACACATATAGAGCTAAGGGAAAGCTTGATTTAGTGCACACCGATCTTTGCGGGCCCATGCAACCAAGTCATTCTGGATGTCAATACTTCATGCTTTGTGTTGATGACTACTCAATAAAGATGTGGATATATTTTCTAAGAAACAAGAGTCAAGCCTTTGAGACATTTCAGAAGTTCAAAGCACTTGTTGAGAATGAAGTTGGTCGCAAGATCAAAACTCTCCGCTCAGATCGAGGGGGGAATTCACAAGCAATGAGTTCAAGACTTACCCAGAGCTCATGGGATTCATCGACAAATGCCTCCTACTCACACACAATGAGAATGGTATAGTTGAGAGAAGGAATCGTATCTTATCATGGAAATGGTGCAATGTATGATTGACGACTCGGGTTTAACAAAGACATTTTGGCGCGAAGCTGCAAGAAGCTGCAGTCTATTTGTTGAACAGAGTACCCATAGTAGCTCTTGAAGGAGTGACACCTCAAGAAGCATGGTCAAATCAAAACCATCAATTACACACCTAAGAGTATTTGGGTGTAAAGCTAGCATGCACATACCCAAGAAGAACAGAACAAGTTGGATATGAAAGCGAGAAAACCGATATTCATTGATACAAGTGAAGAAGCACTTGGGTGATTATGGGATTTGAAAGCAAAGAAAGTATACACAGTAGGGATGTTGAGTTCTTTGAGAAGAAACAAGCGGATGCTCCACTCAGCGACTCAACAAACATGCGAAATACACCTCTTGTGAAGACAAAATTTGATGTTCCCACCAAGATGATGATGATGAATTGGATGATGGTGAAAACTTGGATCCACCACAAGCCAATGGAACAGCTAAGAAGTTACCTAAATGGTATACTCAATTAATAAGAGATGCAAATTTGGATGAAGCACCTAGCACATCATCCAATCCTGGACCTAGAACTCGCAGTCAAGCTCGTGAAGAGGTCAATTATGCCCTAATGAGCAGAGTTGTTGAAACAGTTGAGCCATCTACAGTTCAGGAAGCCCTACAATCAAAATCTTGGAAAGATTCCATGGATTCAGAGTATCAGTCAGTGATGAAGAACAACACATGGCAACTTGTCGACCTTCCACCAGGGAAGAAACCCATTGGATGCAGATGGATATTCAAGACTAAGTACAAATCAGATGGGACTATTGACAAGTATAAAGCAAGGCTTGTAGCAAAGGGGTATGTGACAACAAGAAGGCATTGATTATGAGGAGACATTTGCTCCCACAGCCAAGATCAAGACAATCAGGATGATCTTTGCTCTAGCTGCACAATTTGGTTGGAAAGTCCACCAAATGGATGTGAAAAGTGCCTTTCTTAATGGAGATTTGCAAGAAGAAGTCTATATGACTCAAATGCCGAGAGGTTATGTAATACCAAGAAAAGAGATGATGGTATGCAGACTCATAAAATCTCTATATGGCCTAAAACAGGCACCCCAGGCATGGTACATCAAAATTGATGAGCATCTCATAAGTCATGGATTCGAAAGGAATCCTTATGACCCCAATCTCTACCTCAAAAAGAAAGGGGGGAGATTGTCATTGTGGTTGTTTATGTCGACGATCTAGTCATTACAGGTAGTTCTGTGAAGATGATCGATGCAACAAAGAAGGATTTTAATCGATCGTTTGACATGACAGATCTCGGCTCATGCACTATTGTCTTGGGTTGGAAGTATGGCAAAAAGAGAATCATATCTTTGTGTCACAGGTTGAAATACACCAAGACAACGCTCGAAGAAATTCGGGATGATGGACTGCACTCCTATTGCTACACCTATGGAAGCGAGACTTGATTATCTCGTTCGATCCATCACCATCGGTGAATGCAACTCTCTATCGGCAATTGATTGGGAGTCTCATTTACCTGACATATACTAGACCAGATATCAGCTTTGTAGTCAGCTATTTATCACGCTTCATGCAAGAACCAAAAATATGTCATTGGAAAGCAACAAAGAGAATACTAAGATATCTAAAGGGTACAGAGTTGACCTTGGTCAGAGTACAAGAAGAACGACAACTTCTTGACCGGATATTCAAATTTAGATCATGCAGGAAACATGGATGATAGGAAGTCAACATCAAGCTTCGTCTTCTTTATGGGATCTGGACTGTGATATCATGGGGAAGCAAGAAATGCAGAACTTCGTTTCTCGCTCTTCTACGAGAATATCGAGTGCAGTGAAGGCTGTTTGTGAAGCAATATGGCTACGCCGAATACTGGAAGGAATTGGTCTACCACAACAGAAATCTACTCCAGTATATGTTGATAATGAAGGAGTTTTGAAGCTTGTTCGCAATCCAATATTTCATGAGAGAACCAAGCATATTGAAGTACAGTTCATTTCATACGCGAGCATGTCTTGAAGCACAACATACAACTCCAGTTCTATCCTACAACTAAACAGAAGGCAGATGTTTTCACTAAGTCACTTGCACGTGACAAATTCACACTGTTCAGAGAGTTCCTCTCCACTTCATTGGAAACTATGCAAAATTAAGGGGGGGAATGTTAGCATAATTTAGCATAGGCATATTTATTGCATTTTATTGCATTGTCTTTTATTTAATAATGTGCAACATGTGCACTCTAGTCTAGTGACTTGCATTCAATATTGTTATGTTGGATAACATTCAATATTGGTATTAGTAGTAATTACATGTGCATGTGAGATGGGTCTTATCATCTCGTAGTTGGTGTCTGCTAGGGTGTCATGTCTATCCATATGAGGTCAGTCTATATCTATAAATATCACATCTCTTGCATTGTAATGTAATCTGATTTCATGATCAATAATATTTGTGAGGCTTCCGTCCCTCTTTGGTATCTAAGCTATACCATTATTATCAAATATAACTATAATTTCAAGATCATTAATATATATGTGAGTCCAAAAATCATAAAGACAATCAACGATTATCACTTACAATTTCATCCACAACTATATCATCATCAATTTTAATTTAATTCTCATTTTATAGGTCTACTAAAAATATCCAAATATCACAAGTATGAACAACATCTATAACATAACCATGTCAAATAGTATATCAACACCAATATCCAAAAATGTCTCTAATAAACACCATGCATCGATATGAATCAAAATCATAAATAATCCATGATCTAACATCTAACATCTAACATCATACTAAATCGAAACTATAACAATGTCCATAATATAATGGTAGTATCGGGATCGATGTCAAAAGGTGTCAAAGGGAAGCGGGCACTACAATGTGATTATTTATTTTGTGATAAGAAATGGTTGAACATATTATCATCAAGATACATTAATATATTGTGTAGATTATTAAAAATTAGAAATAATTTTTCTCTTTGATTATCTCGCATTGCATACATTTTTTATTTGTTAGATAATACATATTCATAGTTTTAGCCATATAAGTTTTTATTTTTCTTTTTAAAGTTTAGAATGGTGTGGAAATTAGGTATTGTGATCTACATTTTATTTAGACTATCTTTAATTATAATTTTAGATTTTTTTAAAACATATAGAGAAATTCTATTTACCCACGATAAAATTATAAGATGAATACTCCACAAATTAAAATTAAATTTAATTTTTATGAAAATGTGAAAAATCTAGTTTATATATAATAGAAGTCATCCATTTAATGTTTCTAATCCATAGTTTTTCCACATATTGATTATTTTGTGGATAACATTTTGGAAATAGTAACCCTCTTTCTATTACTTTGATAGATATGTTAGTTGTTTAACCTTGTCATGGGTGGAATCAATGGTTTCATATTACAATAATTCATGTTTTCTTTTTAATAAGTATGGGTATTTTTTCTACTAAAGATATAAATGTTAGAATACAAAACATATTATTAAATATTCTTCATCTTTTAAATTTTTCAAGCACATAGTTTTTTCTTTTCAAATTTTTTATTTTTAACATCTTAATGTGGTGAAAGATATGTTAGATTTTTATTCTTGATAGCTAATGGATCTATAGTTGTCATATCATAATAATTTATGTTGTTGTTTTAATAAGTATGGGTATTTCTCTTTATAAATATATAAAGGTTAGCAATAATGAATTGTAGATGACATATCACAATAATTCATGTTGTTGTTTTAATAAGGAAGGGTATTTTTCCTTTATAAATATATAAAGGTTAGAGGACAATTATTATAGAATAAGATTTTTATTTTTAAGTTTTCAAATTCATAGTTTTGTTTTTGTTTTTTTAAATCTAAATGTTGTAGAGATATGTTAGATTTTTATTCATGGTAGCTAATGAATCTATGATTGTTATATAGAAAAAATTTAGGTGGTCTTTGTGATAAGTATGGGTATTTCTTTCTCGATAAATATTTAAATGTTAGAGGACAAAATTATATTAAAATAGTCATTTTTTTCACTAAATATATATATTACAACTTGAAAAATTTTATTTATTTTTTCTTTGTCATTATTAAAAATATTCCTTTTCAAGATAAAAATTAAAAAATATTATAAAAACAATAAAAAAAAATTGTATCCCTTCATTTCCTTAAAAATGATATTACCTTTTTTATTAACTCGTTTTTAATATTTATATCTTTTACGAGCCACCTCCCACTTACATATAAAATCGAAAGTATTTTCTATCTTATAGATTTCTGAATTATAACTATAAACTTTTTCAATCACCCATTCTTATTGACTCACTTTTTAATGTTTCTTTCTTAAGAACCACCTCCCACCTCAAAATGAAATTGAACCTATTTCCTATCCCATGAATTTCTGAATTGTAAGTATGGAAACTGTTAATATTCTTGGATTTTTACAACCAAAAACTTTATCTAGATATAGTGTACCCGTGGTATTGTATTTTGTAAATCTCAATAGATGTTGTAGAGTATGATGTTAATTCCAGTAGAGAAGCGGAAATGAAATTTGAAACTTCAATGTATTTGACAATTTTATAGAATCTCAAACTGTCTTTTAGAAAAAGATATGATGAATGTCATTAGTTCAAGTTTATTGCATTGCACCAACTTGTTTGCAAAGTAGATACAAAACAACTTTCATTGGTGTAATATCCAAAGGTCACTAAACTTATATTTGAGCTAATTCCACTTGGTTGTTTTTGTTCTTTACCAAATGTTGTTGGTGCGTGTTTTAAGAATATACACAACTTTCCTTTATTTAAAGTAATAGATTATCTTAAATCATTTTATTTCCACTTTTATAATTATCAATATTTTGTTTTTCTCATTCTTTCAACTCCTCACAATAAATAAATTCAATAAAGCTGATCTATTTGAAATCTCTTTGGCATGCTTTCTTAAGATCTATATTTCATAATAGTGCCTTCTAAAAACTGCAACACAAACGTTTAGTGTTTTCATTGTGGACGGTTGTTTTTATATGTTTGATACTAAATCTTGGAAGCAATGTTTTTCTATGGCAAATCATGTTGTAATATCATTATGATTAATATATTTTGTATATTCATTTGGATATTGAACTATTGTAGTCAAAAAGCCTAAAACAAGGTTTGTGAATGTATAAGAATATTTTAAATGTAGTAATGAATTGTGGTAATTACAAGGTGGCAATCTATCAAAAATTTATGGTGTAATATCATAATAAATACATTTTTATATTCATTTTGATATTGAAGTCTAATAATAAAAATTCTAATATAAAGGTTTTAATGCATAAGCTTTCCTAAAAATATAGTCTCATTCAAAAAGATTTATGTGTACCAAAAAAGATTTTATATTGTATATTCTATAACTGGAATTTAAATGACATACATAAGAAAGGTCTTTAGGTAAGTTTGAAATAAAATTTCTAAACATATGTGGCTTTATCAATATTTGTGTGCATGGGTGAATTGTTTTAGCTAACCCTCACACACGTTTGTGGAGGGTCAATATAGTCAACTATCTACCAAATTTTCCAAAGAATACTTGCAGCACATTGATGAAGACTGTACCTACTAACTTGAAATTCCTAGGTTATATTTTAGCCAACTCCCTCACAAACATGCATGAGGAATATATAGGCTCTTCTGGGTGAAAATTTATAAACCACTCTCTTCACCTTCCATATTATCTATCGAGTTAGGAAAGGGTGCACCCATGACTTTAAGATAATACACGGTTGTCATCTTCAAAAACATAGATTTGACTAAGTACGAATGATTCAAACTCGGGACATTCATTGCATCTTACACTAATTAATGCAATCAATCCTCTAGCACTTTTTCCTTTTACGTATCCATCTCTCATATGTTCATTTATTTGTTTAATAGATTTTTCTTTGGCTAATAAATGTTAAAAAACCAATAAATTTTGCTTATATATATAAAGTTTTTGACAACTTCTCACATAGAGTTTTAATATAGTATTCATCTATTTGCATCAAAGTATAATGTGGATAACCATAATAGTAAAAATTTCATTCCTTGAATTTGACCTATTCTATATATAGAAATAAAATCAAAGTAGGAAATACGTCAAGTTATTAAGTTTTAATAATGTAAAAGCCATGTTAGCCTCTAATATTTAGGTACACGTGGGTCTTATAATAAGCATGATATCAAGAATTTTGAAGTGCTCCTCAAAACTACTAGTATATATTTTAGTTAAGTTTGATATTTACTTCAAAATAGTATCATTTCAAGATCAATGCTATATATATGATTTCAATTATCTCAATATGAAAAAGAAACACATTAACTATCCTTACAGTGTACTTGGGTATTAACAATAGAAAAATCATATGGTTTTACTCTTTCAAATGTTATAATTGATATAAAACAAAATGAAAAAACATCGTTTATATATGATTCTTTCGTATAATGTCTTATTAAAGACTAAAAATATTGTTTTTATTTTTAAATAATCACAATGAATAGATGAGAGAAAAAAAAAACACCTTTCAAACGAAAGGTTGAGTAAGTGATAGTAATTTCAAGTTATAATATAAATAATGTCATCTACTTATTACAAATTTCTTTCTATAAATTTTAATAATGTACATGTGTATGACACATTTGGATTAATTTATTTAGTAATTTTTTTCATGTTATCTTATGTATATTATACATTTGGATGATTTTTAAATGCTTCTCTTAATACAATTTAATGTGATATATATTACATGTTTTAAATTTTAATGAAAATTTTCAACCATTATATGTTAGATAACTCTCGACATGTTTTACATAGATTTATCTAGTGTATAAGTGTGCTCATATATTTAATTATGAGAGAGTGACCATCGAAACGTAAAAGACATTAATGGTATGTGTAAATATGACATTACTTTTTGAATTATTTATTTCATCAAAGTTTAATAACATTCGAGTATGTTTAATATGATATTTCTATAGTCATTTCATTCTAATGATAAAGTAATTTTCTTGAAACAAAATAATATATTATCAATAAAATATAATATAATTGTATAAATGAATTATTCTAGTAGTAACCTAAAAGAGGGTGTCTCCCACCCCTGTCCAACAATTTATTTTTTTATAAATATGAAGACACTTGTAAAAACTTGTGTTACATTATGCAACCGATACAAATCATAACTGTCCTCAACTATGGGGTTCCAAAACAATATGCTTATTTTATTTAAATTTCACGTAAATAATAATAAGTTTCCCTCCTTCCTTAGATTTTTTATATACAAACAAAACTTTACAAAAAAACACATCAAAGACTTTGTATTATTCCTCTATTATTATTAATTATTTCAAATCAATACACTTTACATATGATAAATCAATACACTATACATATGATGCAAATCCACTTTAATGAATCTAATATTTTGAAATCAACATACCTATTACCACATATAAATCAAGTGTGCAGTCTACTCTCTATTTCGTAATTTTATATTGGTAAGTTCATTGTATTGTAGTGCCACTTCCATTGCCTTAGAATGGCCGACTAAAATAGCTCTCAAATTCAATTGTCTAAATGACCCACCACATTTGTTTTGGGTTAATAAGGTAAATTGTTGCCGTATATCACATAGATGGCGAGGGAACGAACGTCTATGACTGTTAGGTCGTAACTCTCTCCCAAACAATTAGGTTGTCTATGATCGATAAATATTCTTTACTGTCAGGCTTTGATAGACGACATAACGAATCGCCAAAAATAATTTAAAAGGTCGTAACTATCTCCCGCCGTGCAGAAGTTTCCCTATCGACTACATATCTTTCATATCAACTTTATTTTCTATGTATGTCCATTTTCCTTGAATTTTCCTCCTAGCTTTGTTTCTTCTTTCAATTTTTCTCTCTCCTTCCATTATTTTTCTAGTGACGTGATATTTCTTTCAACTAGAATGATATAATACTAGTAAGTCACAATTGTACCATTACATGTCAATTCCCACGTAATATATCATATTGGCTAAGAAGGTAGTGTTATTAACTAGCCAAAGATAGACATTGGTGAGTTGGCTTAGCCATACCATGCCTAGTCACTCTAGATGTAGAGAGATTAAATTGAGTTGACGATTGATTGAGAATTCTTAGTTTCACTCATTGTACCCACATTACCATCCCAAATTATCAGTTTCAATCATAGAATTGATTGTATGTAATGAAATTTCAACAACTATAAAAATTGTTGTATTTTTTTATAAATTGATTTTTACTTTTTAGGCAAGCATAAGGTTACATGTATTACATACAGAAATGTCAGTCATCTCTTATCATAGTACAAATCTTTAATCGACCGCAATGTACTCGATATAAGCAAAAATCAAATGGTAATAAGGATATCACCCGCGCATTCGATGGCACCTCTACTACTCTCTTTTACAAGTTCAAGTCCTATATATGATAGCGTGTGTGCATCTCATATATGAATCACACTTAAAATCCTCCTTAATAAGAATATACACTAGTCTCATATACTATAAATTACATACAATGTCTAAAAATAGGCCACGTAACATCCTTGACTATGACTAGATTATTATTATTATTCAAGTCTATAGGAAATAAACACAATATCTAAGCAATCCATACAACTTTATAGTATAAAGTTAAAATAAACTTTCTAAACTTGTATGGCTTAGAAAATATGGGTAGGCATGGGTGAACATTCATCACATCTACCATGTATAAATTCCTTCTCATATTTTACACAATCTAATGGCCTTTGACATCTCTTATTCCTAGATTACAATATCATTTTGCGAACTAAAATTTAGCTCTATGATTTTTAAAGTCTAGAAATTCTCCATAGCGAAGAATATTCTTGTGTTTTGTAACCTTTGAAAATAGAGAACCACAACAATCCATCTCTAACTCATGATAATCCACCCTATAAACACAAACATGCACTACCTTTAGAACATCAAAATTTTGTAGGATATCTAGTTTCATGAAGGAAAACATAATGTGGAGCATGACCACCATGCTCGTTGATGACCTTAACATACACCTCACTAGGACATACTCTAGATGGAAAACACATGCCCCAATCCATGATTTGAACAACTCATCCCCCATCGGTAGTCCTACTAATTTATTTGAAAGATTCAAAGAAATCCTCTAACAAAGTTGTTCTTGATTGTTCCTTCTCGTCACAATCATGTCTCCTGAGAAAATGATGAAAAATATAAATGATACAAACATACCCATGTTGGATACTATGAACCATATTTTAAGAGATATATTTCTCTGGAATTTTGTGAATACATAATTTCCATACATATAGTCCACCTTATTTAACTATGGGATATCAAAAATACACTACAGTCTTTATATACAAATTACTTCTAGATATTGAGAAGTTTATTTCCTTCTTTTGAATCCTATTAAAATAACAATTTGTAAGAACACGATAAAAATAATGGATGTTTCAATATTTTGTGAGACTTAAGACATATGTCTCTATTAGTAGATTAATAGGTGTGTGACTTCAACTTCTTCCAATGCTAACAAGAGACAATGAATCAATAATTGAGATGATATAATAGTACAATGCCTTGATCCATAGATATGGCTATGCCAATTCACCTATAAATTGATGGAAATCGTGAATGTGGGGAATGTAAATCTAAAGAATGAAAATGGAAGGTAATGTTAGTACAAAATCATAGCACCCCGAATGGCTTGGTTGTGATGAGTGGGGCATTTGGTGTGATTTGCATAAAATTAGACCATCTCTCAAGCTATGGGAAATGCAAACCTAAGATGGACCTCCAGATAAAGTTGGTTCTTGTTCCTAAAATACCTGCCACAAGCTACTCTAATGCAAGCAAAGCTAAACTATCCTAGCCTAATCATTCCAAGAAACCGAAGAGAAAGAGAGAGTGAAAGAAAGCCTACACTAAAGCAAAATTGTGATACACTAGAGAAGGAAAGGGGCTAGATAATCTACTAAGGGAGGATGAAACAAGGGAAAAAGGAAGATGGGAAGGTCGGTAAAAGTGACAAAAACCTAGATCCTAATCAATGATCAAAACCCCATGAAACATCAAACCCCGCACCTGCAAATGTGAAATACATGCACAGGAGGGTAAGTGCACAAAGTTGAGGTCAAAAAGTGGACAAGAATTTGAAAAAAGAAAA
This sequence comes from Taxus wallichiana var. yunnanensis, assembly GCA_018340775.1. NCBI lineage: Eukaryota > Viridiplantae > Streptophyta > Pinopsida > Cupressales > Taxaceae > Taxus > Taxus wallichiana. The sequence continues at coordinate 694,636,957 of CM031238.1, forward strand.
AACGTGTTCGCATTTTAATTTTTTGGCTCGGGAATCACCAAAGCATAATGCGTACGCATTACATAACGCGTACACATTATGCCTACTATAAACAAAAAAAGAGGCCCGAGCCTCTATCATTTTACCTCCCTCAAATGCAAGTTTTAGAGCTTGTTCGTGCCCTCACGTTTTTCCATTTAGCTGGATCTCAAGCTCAAAGGATCATTTCTGGATCGTCGGGAAGATCTGAATCGATGATGGTGCCACGGAGAAGAGGTAAGCAAATTTTTTTCTCAAAATTGCATTGAAATATGATAATTATAGATTAAAATTTGAATTGAATACATATTTTTTATTGTTACAGTTAGAGGTCGAGGGAATCAACCTCAACTAAACCCTGTTATTGTTGACATCCCTCTCGAAACTCCCACAATTTCTCAACATCCCTCGGGTAGTCAAGAAGATTTAGTAGCCCAAATAGTTGAAAACAAAATTGAAATTGAGGATTTAATCAAAACAATGAGGGATGCACAATCTACAAACCCCACCATGCCTCTCTTGCAAACACATTGGAGGCATTACTTATTCAAATTGATGTGGCAACGGGAAAATTGATCATTGGACAACTTACAGAGAGGGTTGTAGGGTTTATTATTCCAACAAATTGTCATATGTGGATGTAAAGAAAAAAGAAATTTCAAAAGAACTCATATGCGCCTTATTCACGGACCCTCGCACTAATTTTCCTATTCCATTGACATGTAAATGATTTCCCATCCATTGGTGCAATAATAATTTGATTAAAAATAATTTTTGGGACCAATGGTGGATGGTGTTTGATTTTCCACCTTGTAATAACAACGAGGTGCCACTATACTTTCTGAGGAAACTCTATTGCGATTTTATCCTCAACAAGATCCCAAATTATTTTGATTTCTAAGATTTTTAGGGCCGAGGAAAAGGATATGCACAAGATCAACTAGGTGCATAACATGCACCTATTTATTAGGGTATATTCCCCACACAAAGCGCCATCACCCCGAGATTGTCCATCAAGCGTGAAGGAGACAATAGATATTTATACACTCCACATGCTTTAGGGGCTATTTACGACCCTTATTTGACATACGAGGAGATTTATGAGCCGATGCTCATGGAGGTACACAGAGTATTCCCTCGGGAGTACTAACATGATGCCACATTTTTGCTCGTCATGTGGCAGCATATGTTTGGGGATCGAGGAGGATGATACTTTCATGTGTACTGATTTTGGTGCACTTGGTGCTAGGGGTGAACATGATAATGTCACTATGTCGATGTCCTTTTGAGTGAGACATTTGGATTACATTCATTGGCATCACCTTCATAGGTAAATTTGTTATGTTTTGTTATGTGTGTTACAAAAAGTTTGGAGTACCTAATTTACTTATATATGTTAAATTTTTGAAATAATTATATTTGTACATGCACATGGATTGATATTACAAAGCACGTGGGAGGCGCATCTTCATCCCAACCAAAGGTGGTGAGCACCATGCATACACATACATTCATAGAGGTGATTTAGAATGTTAATTATATAAAATTTTCACTTACATGTGTGTGTGTATATATATATTTGCATGTATATATATAAAATTTTTGAAGTCAAATATATGTATGTTCTTGTATGTCCATCTAACTCACGTGATATACATGTTTGATAAAGATGTTGACTTCACTAGACACCCCACCATATTTGCGATAAGTAGATAAAGGTGTTGCCTGCAACTTCATCTATGCAAAGAACTCACCGAGGTATTCAAACAACACGTAAATTTTGTTAAATTTCTCATGTAATTCATATTATGTTAAATTACATGTTAGTAATTTCTTTCATTGTAGAATTATTAAATTATGTTAATAATGTCCTTCATTGTGTGTATGTAGGAGTTACCTGCAACAGGTATCAGCCCTATTCATTTGATTCACAAGCGTGGCGGGGTAAAAACAATAGTTCTATATTGATAAAATTAGTTAAAATATTGTCATTATGTAGATACATGTACTTAGCTCTATTTTCACTAATTCTGATGTTATATTTTCTGATCTTATGTGTATGTAGGGAACTTTAACCCCCTCCATTTTGACTTTGAGGGCACGGAATCCTCCATCTCGTTGTCTTTGTACCACCATTCATACTGCAGGAGCTCCCGATGACTCATCTGAGCGTGAGATGCAAATTCGGCGTGATCAACAACTTGCGGTAAGTTTGTGTATTTATGTAAATACTTTCATTCTAGCATGGTCTTAAATACATGTTGAAAACATATATAAATTAAGTTTTGACAAAAAAACATCATTTGCATTTATAGGCTCATCTATAGGAAAGTATTCAGTGGAAGAGGACTCGAAGCATGGGCTTGGATGATCCAAAGTCATCTCATGGATCTCCATATTCATCTAAGGGAGGGCCTTCTTCAGCAAGGCCAAGAGAGGGATAGATTTTGATGAGTAGGAAATACATATGTCTTACATGACATTGTTTTTGTATGCCTATGTGCATGGCATTGTATATACACCTATATGGCATTTGAACTTGATGGTATATGACCTATTTGGGCATTTTTGTATTTATTAAGCACATTAAAATACTATTTGGAACTTGATAATTTTGTATGAGACCTTACATTTCTGAGATTATTTTTGCATGAATCTAATATGATGTCCACTTGACAATATTTAAGACATTATGGATTATTTTTTCATTTATTGGTGATGTACATGTACTAGTATTTTCAATGTATAATATGCATCAAACTTTAGAAATCAATATTTATATAATGTATGTATATAAAGAGTTACCTAATCGAGTAATTATTCATTAAATTTATCAATGTGTATATGTGTATTTACCTTACTTGCGCTTCTTCTTGCTCATGATCTCTTTGTACTGATTCCTATCTTATCATGCATTTACTACATTCTTCTATGCTTCGTAGTCTTCTCTCCCCGTTAAAACACCCACATAGTCATCACAATTTTATGCCTTTCATCTGTGATATTTTGAGAATGTCTCTCCATATACATTACTCCAACAAAATTTCTCGTGTAATTCATATTATGTTAAATTACATGTTAGTAATTTCTTTCATTGTAGAATTATTAAATTATGTTAATAATGTCCTTCATTGTGTGTATGCAGGAGTTACCTGCAATAGTAAAGAACCCTATTCATTTGATTCACAGGGCATGGTGGCGTAAAAACAATTGTTCTATATTGATAAAATTAGTTAAAATATTGTCATTATGTAGATACATGTACTTAGCTCTATTTTCACTAATTCTCGATAGATTTTCTGATCTTATGTGTATGTAGGGAACTTTAACCCCCTCCATTTTGACTTTGAGGGAACAGACTCCTCCATCTCGTCATCTTCATACCCCGTTCATCTGCAGCAGAGCTCCCATGACTCATCCGAGCGTGAGATGCAAATTCAGCGTGATCAACAACATGCGGTAAGTTTTGTATTTATGTAAATACTTTCATTCTATCATGGTCTTAAATACATGTTGAAAACATATATAAATTAAGTTTTGACAAAAAAATCGTTTTGCATTTACAGGCTCATCTACAAGCAAGTATTCAATGGAAGAGGACTCAAGCATGGGCTTCGATGATCCAAAGTCATCTCATGGATCTCCATATTTGTCTAAGGGAGGGCCTTCTTCCAGTAAGGCCAAGAGAAGGATAGATTTTGATGAGTAGGAAATACATATGTCTTACATGACATTGTTTTTGTATGCCTATGTGCATGGCATTGTATGTACGCCTATATGGCATTTGAACTTGATGGTATGTGACCTATTTGGGCATTTTTGTATTTATTATGCACATTAAAAACTATTTGGAAATTGATAATTTTGTATGAGACCTTACATTTCGAGATTATTTTTGCATGAATATAATATGATGTCCACTGACAATGTTTAAGATATTATAGATTATTTTTTCATTTATTGGTGATGTACATGTACTAGCATTTTCAATGTATAATATGCATCAAACTTTGGAAATCAATATTTATATAATGTATGTATATAAAGAGTTATCTAATATGAGTAATTATTCATTAAATTTATCAATGTGTATATGTGTATTTACCTTACTTGCGCTTCTTCTTGCTCATGATCTCTTTGTATTGATTCATATCTTATCATGCATTTACTACACTCTTCTATGCTTCGTAGTCTTCTCCCTGTTAAAACACCCGATAGTCATCACAATTTTATGCCTTTCATCTTGTGATATTTTGAGAATGTCTCTCCATATACATTACTCCAATGCTTGAGAATGTCTCCGGATGCATATGATCAGTGATTCTGCAGACAATCAATGATTCTTGATTGTCTAATATTGTCCAATTTGTGTTACTACCTTTAAATCTATAGGAATTTCAAGTTATTTAGAATCGCATCACACCCTTCAATAGGCTTGATGACTACCCCTATCATTTTTAAATTGTTTTTAAAAGCATCCATGGGTTTATTATTACATAAATTATCAATGAATAGAAGGTCACTAAGCCGTAGGCTAGCTGACTCCCATCCAAAACTAAACAAAAAAGATTTACTAGGTGATTGATAACTCTCATGTGTTCTTAGACATACCCCTATCAAATTCATTCTTAAGCCAATCTAGTCATTCGAGTCTATTAAGCGACTACGCCGGACGGGTAGCCCTACACTGACTCAAATTGCACTATTTCGCGCATTTGCAAACAATAGCACAACGAGAGAACCAGATGGAGACAAAGAAAACCATGAGAGGATTTTGTAGAGGGCCCGATGTGGAGGTTTTAGATCTGATGAGACATCTCTAGGTGCCACGAAGTTTTAAAAATCACCCGTCGAAGATATGACGTGTTTGGGCCTCAGGGCTCTTAAGCGACTACACCGGATGAGGTAGCCCGAAAAGCATGGGGAGCGTAGGGAACCAAAAAAATCCTCTACTAGTGTTCAACAAGCCACCTCGACATGTTGGCGTAGTTGGTTCAGTCCCACGAGCTTCCGCTTGCAAACTACAATGTCTGACAGCCCTACACGAACTCAAACTCAACCGCACTATTTCATGTGTTTACAAACAATATAACAACAAGAGAACCAGATGGAGATGGATAAAACCACGAGACAATTTCATAGAGGGCCCCGATGTGGAGGTCTCAGATTTGATGAGACATCTCTAGGTGCCACGGAGTCTGAGAAATCACCCGTCGAAGATATGGCATGTTTGGGCTTTAGGGCTCTTAAACAACTATGCCCAGACGAGGTAGCCCGAAAGCACGGGGAGCATAGGGAACCAAAAAAATCCTCCAATAGCATTCACCAAGCCACCTCAATGTGTTGGCGTAGTTGGTTCGGTCCCATGAGTTTCCGTTTGCAAACTACAACGTCTGGCAGCCCTACATTGACTCAGACTACACTATTTCAAGCATTTGCAAACAATAGGACAACGAGAGAACCGGATGGAGACGGAGAAAACTGTGAGAGGATTTTGTAGAGGGCCCTGACATTGAGGTTTTGGATCTGATGAGATGTCTCCAGGTGCCATAGAGTCGAGAAATCACTCGTCGAAGATATGGCATGTTTTGGCCTCAGGGCTCTTAAGGGACTACGCCCTGACGAGGTAGCACGAAAGCACGGGCAGCATAGGAACCAAAAAAATCCTCCACTAGTATTAACCAGGCCATATGAATGTGTTGGCCTAGGTGGTATGGTCCCACAAGCTTCCATTTGTAAAATACAACATCTAACATCCTTACACTGACTCAGAGTACACTATTTCACGCGTTTACAAACAATAGGACAGCGAGAGAACAAGATGTACACCGTGAAAACCGTGAGAGGATTTCATAGAGGGCTTCAACATGGAGGTTTTAGATCTAATGAGACATCTCTAGGTGCCATAGATTCCAAGAAATCACATGTCGAAGATATAAGGTGTTTTGGTCTCAGGGCTCTTAAACGACTACGCCCAAACGAGGTAGCCCAAAAGCACGGGGAGCATATGGAACCAAAATGAAGCTTCCAATAGCATTCACTAGGCCATTTGGATGTGTTGGCCCAGATGATTCAGTCCCATGAGCTTCCGTTTGCAAACTACAGCCTCTGGCAGCCTTACACTGACTTAGACCACTATTTCACGCGTTTGCAAACAATAGGACAACAAGAGAACCGAATAGAGATCGAGAGAACCGAATAGAGATGGAGAAAATGGTGAGAGGCTTTCATATAGTGCCATAACATGAAGGTTTTAGATTTGAAGAGACGTCTCTAGGTGCCACAGAGTTTGATAAATCACCCATCAAAGATATGGCGTGTTTGGGCCTTTGGGCTCTTAAGCGACTATGCCCGGAAGGGGTAGCCCAAAAGCATGGGGAGCATAGGGAACCAAATTGAAGCCTCCACTAGCATAGTTAGTTCAGTCCCATGAGCTTCTGTTTACAAACTACAGTTGTCTGGTAGCCCTACAATGACTCAAGCTACACTATTTCACCTGTTTACAAACAATAGGACAGTGAGAGAACCAATAGAGACAGAGAAAACATGATAGGCTTTCATAGAGAGCCCCAACATTGAGGTCTCGAATTGGATGAGACATCTTAAGGTGCCACGAGTCCATGAAATCACATGTTGAAGATATAAGGTGTTTTGGTCTAAGGGCTCTTAAGAGACTACGCCCGAACGAGGTAGCCTGAAAGCACGGGGAGCGTTGGGAACCAAAACAAATCCTCCACTAGTGTTCACCATGCCCTATGAAAGCCTCTCGTAGTTTTATCCATATCCATCTGGTTCTCTCATTGTCCTATTGTTTGCAAACGCATGAAATAGTGTAGTCTAAGTCAGTGTAAGGTTGTTAGATGTTGTATTTTGCAAATGGTAGCTTGTGGGACCGAACCGTCTGGGCCAACACGTCCAAATTGCTTGGTGAATGCTAGTGGAGGCTTCGTTTTGGTTCCCTACGCTCCCGTGCTTTCGGGCTACCTCATCTAGGTGTAGTCCCTTAAGATCCATGAGGCCCAAACACACCATATCTTTGATGGGTGATTTCTCAAACTCCGTGGCACCTAGAGACGTCTCGTCAGATCTGAGACCTCCATGTCTCAGGGCCCTCTATGAAATAGTGTAGTTTAAGTTAGTGTAGGGCTACCAGAGGATGTAGTTTACAAACAGAAGCTCATGGGACAAAACTAACTACACCACCATGTCAAGGTGGCTAGGTGAATGCTAGTGGAGGCTTCATTTTCATTCCCTACACTCCCCTTTGCTTTTAGGCTACCCCATCCGAGCATAGTCACTTAAGAGCCTTGAGGCCCAAACACGCCATATCTTTGACGGGTGATTTCTTGGAATCCATGGCACCTAGAGATGTCTCTTTAGATTTGAGGCCTCCACGTCGGGCCCTCTGATGAAATCCTCTCACGCTTCTCTCTATCTCCATCTCGATTCTCTCACTGTCTACTTTTTACAAACGTGCGAAATAATGCGGTTTAAGACAAACAGAGGGGCTGTCAGCGAGGTCTGTAGTTTGCAAATGGAAGCTCGTGGGACCAAACCAACTACGCCAACACATCGAGTGGCTAGGTGAATGCTATTGGAGGATTCTTTTTGGTTCCCTATGCTCCCCATGCTTTTGGGCTACCTCATCCGGGCTTAATCGCTTAAGAGCCTTGAGGCCAAAACATGCCATATGTTTGACGGGTGATTTCTCAGACTCTATGGCACCTAGAGACATCTCGTCAAATTCGAGACCTCCATGTTAGTGACCTCTACAAAAGCCTCACGCGGTTTTTAATGTCTCCATCTAGTTCTCTCATTGTGATATTGTTTGCAAATGCAAGAAATAGTGCAGTTTGAGTCAGTATAGGGCTATCGATGCTTTGGAGTTTTCAAACAGAAGCTCATAGGACCAAACCAACTACACCAACACATTCGGTGTCTTGTTGAATGCTATTGGAGGATTTTTTTGGTTCCCTACGCTCCTCGTGCTTTCGGGCTACCTTCTCCGGGCGTAGTCACTTTAGAGCCTTGAGGCCCAAACACGCCATATCTTCGACGGGTGATTTCTCAGACTTCGTGGCACCTAGAGACATCTCACCAAATCTGAGACCTCCATGTTAGGGTATTCTACAAAATCCTCTCGCGGTTTTCTCTGTCTCGATCCGGTTCTCTCACTATGCTATTATTTTCACACGCACGAAATAGTGCGGTCTTAGTCGGTGTAGGGGCTGCAGACACTGTAGTTTGCAAACGGAAGCTCGTGGGATCAAACCAACTACACCAAAACATCTGGGTGGCCAAGTGAACACTAGTGGAGGCTTAATTTTTCTTCCCTACGCTCCCCATGCTTTCGGGCTACCCCCTCCGGCGTAGTAGTCGCTTAAGAGCCCTGAGGCCCATCATGCCATATCTTCGACGGGTGATTTCTTGGATACCGTGGCACTAGAGATGTCTCGTCAGATCTAAAAGATCCATATCGAGGCACTCTACGAAATAATCTCATGGTTTTCTCCATATCCATTCGGTTATCTCACTAGCCTATTGTTTGTAAACACGCGAAATAGTGTAGTCTAAGTCAGTGTAAGTCATCGAGAGGTCAGTAGTTTGCAAACGGAATCTCATGGGACCGAACCATCTAGACAAACACATCAAAATGGCCTGGTGAATGCTAGTGGAGGCTTCATTTTTGTTCCCTATGCTCCTCATGCTTTTAGGCTACCTCATTCGGCGTAGTCGCTTAAGATCCCTGAGACCAAAACACCTTATATCTTCGACATGTGATTTCTCAGACTCCATGGCACCTAGAGATGTCTCGTTGGATCTAAAACCTCCATGTTTAAGCCCTCTCATGGTTTTCTCCTTCTCCATTTGGTTCTCTCATTGTCCTATTGTTTGTAAACGCATGAAATAGTGTAGTCTAAGTCTGTGTAAGGCTCCTACATGATGTATTTTGCAAACAATAGCTTGTGGGACTTAACCATCTAGGCCAACACATCCATATGGCCTGGTGAACACTAGTGGAGGATTTTTTTGTTCCCTATGCTTCCCATGCTTTTGGGATACCTCTTCCAGGCGTAGTTCCTTAAGAGCCCCGAGGCCAAACCACGCCATATCTTCGACGAGTGATATCTAGGACTCGTGGCACCTAGAGACGTCTTGTCAGATTCTAAACCTCCATGTCTAGGCCCTCTACAAAATATCTCATGGTTTTCTCTGTCTCCATCCGCTTCTCTCGTTGTCCTATTGTTTGCAAATGCTCAAAATAGTGTAGTCTGAGTCAGTGTAGGGCTGCCAGATGATCAGTAGTTTGCAACGCAAGCTCGTGGGACCAAACCAACTATGCCAACACATCGCGGTGGCTTGGTTAATGCTGGTGGAGGATTTCTTTGGTTCTCTATGCTCCCCATGCTTTCGAGCTACCTCTGCTGGCGTAGTCGCTTAAGAGCCCTGAGGCCCAAACACACCATATCTTCGACGGGTGATTTCTCAGACTTTGTGGCACCTAGAGACATCTTTTAAGATCCAAGACCTCCTCATTCGAGGCCCTCTATGAAAGCCTCTCATGGTTTTCTCCATCTCCATCTAGTTCTCTTAGTGTGCTACTATTTTCAAATGCGTGAAATAGTGCAGTCTTTATCAGTGTAGGGTTGTCAGACGCTGTAGTATGCAAACGGAAACTCGTGGGACCAAACCAACTACACCAACACATTGGGGTGGCCTTTGTGAACACTCGTGGAGGATTTTTTTGGTTCCCCATTTCCCTTGTTCTTTTGGGCTACCTCGTCCGGGCGTAGTCACTTAAGAGCCTAGAGGCCCAAACATGCCATATCTTTGACGGGTGATTTCTCGGACTCCATGGCACCTAGAGATGTCTCGTTAGATTAGAGACCTCCACATTAGGTTCGTATATGAAATCCTCTCACGGTTTTCTTTGTTTCCATCTGGTTCTCTCATTGTGTTATTATTTGTAAATGCGTGAAACAGTGCGGTCAAGTCAAGTGTATGGCTTCTAGACCTTGAAGTTTACAAATGGAAGCTCGTGGGACTGAACCAACTATGCCAACACATCGAGGTGGCTTGGTGAATGCTAGTGGAGGATTTTCTTGGTTCCCTACACTCCCCATGCTTTTGTGCTACCTCGTCCGGGCATAGTCCCTTAACAACTCTGAGGCCCAAACACGCCATAACTTTGACTGGTGATTTTTCAGACTTCGTGGCACCTAGAGATGTCTCATTAGATCTAAGACCTCCATGTTAGGGCCCTCTAATTAAGCCTCTCGTGGTGTTATCCGTCTCCACCCGGTTCTCTCGTTGTGCTATTAATTGCAAACATGTGAAATAGTGCGATGCGAGTCATGTAGGGCTACCAGAGGTTGTAGTTTGCAAACGAAAGCTCGTGGGACCAAACCAACTACGCCAACATGTCAGGGTGGGCTGGTTAATGCTAGTGGAGGCTTTGTTTTGGTTCCCTACGCTCCCCGTGCTTTCGGGCTACTTCGTCCGGCGTAGTCCGTTAACAGCGCTAAGGCCCAAACATGTCATATCTTTGACGGGTGATTTCTCAGACTCTGTGGCACCTAGAGACGTCTTGTCAGATTTGAGACTACTATGAAATCCTCTCACGGTTTTCTCCATATCCATTCGAGTTCTCTCGATGTGCTTTTGTTTGCAAACGCACGAAATAGTGCAGTCCTGAGTCGGTGTAGTAGGGGCTGCGCAGAGGTGTAGTTTGCAAATGAAACTTGTGGAACCGAACCAACTATGCCAACAAGTCGGGTGCCCAGGTGAATGCGATAGTGGAGCATTCTTTTGGGTCACTACGCTCCCGTGCTCTCGGGATACCCTATCTTGGTGTAGTCACTTAAGAGCCTTGAGGCCCAAACATGCCATATCTTTGACGGGTGATTTCTCAGACTCCATGGCACCTAGAGATGTCTCGTCAGATCCGAGACCTCCACGTTCGGGGCCCTCTACGAAATCCTCTCATGGTTTTCTCCATCTCCATTCAAACTGAGTCAGTGTAAGGTTGTCCATTTCCAATCACCTGAATAATATAGGTGGTTCATACAATATAGGTGGTGAAATGAGAATTTTAATAAGATATTTTTACAATATAGGTGGTGAAATGAGAATTTTTGTTTGTTGTTCCTTTCTAATATTTAATTTCTCTTAGCTTCACTTGGCTTCGAGAATAATAAATTATCTACTGATAGTGCCAACCACGTGAAGGTGGAAGTTTTTTGGCACCACTAACCTACATAAACATGTTAGTAAGCAATTAAATAGAATTTTAAATCAAACAATTTTTTTAAAAATCATTTAAGTAAATATTCAAATTAAATTCATGAAGAACCATACCTTTGCAAATTCAATCCAATGAACCGCTGAGGATCAACTCTATTCTTTATAGTAACAAGAATTGCTTCATGATCTAATTCACGAACCTTCCACAAATTTTTGTTTAATGACCGACCTCGATATTTTATCAATTTAATATTTATTGCAAGGACCAAATGTGAATAGTGAAGTATCTTCGGATGTACTTCATAGTCTTGAAACAACCAAATGTTTGAATTTTTGATAGGATATCATCGAATCCAAGTTCCGGTGACTACCACCGATCCAATGCGATACTCAAGGTCTTCACCATCAATGACTTTGGAAGTCAATTTTTTCCCCCTCTACACAACGAGATAAGTAGTCATCTGCTCCCTCTTCATTAAATTTCGTCAATAATAACTACAAAACGTGTCCGTATGTATCACAAAGTAAAACTATTCAGTAAATTTATAAATACATTAAGAGTTGACTATTTAATAATTTATAAATCTAAAACATGGCATGTACATATATGTATGTACCTTGTTGCTCTAAATCGAGACTTGGTCAAAGTCGGGTGATGTTGTCATTTGATCGAAGACCTAAAAGTTGTAATGCTCATGGAGCTTGATGTGCGTCGAGTGAAATTAGAGGTCTACAAGTCCATTCATCCACCCACTATTGTGACTCACAATCATTCCACACAAAATCAATGCATGATATACAAAAACATGTCATGCACCTAGTATAAGTAGTCCAAGAATTTGCATCGAACTATGGAATGAGTGCATATCACTTGATCCTACAACTATCATACAATTGTCAAATTTTCCAGGATGTTGTTTCTCTATCAACCAAAAACATCTATGAATCGTTGATCTCTTGAGATTCATGGCCCGCATTCTTGAAATCAACAACATTTTTTTTCAGATCAACAATCGTAAATTTAGCACCATCCTTAAACTTTAACTCTTCTCTTGCAAGTGCTATTTTCACACATGCTCATGCACCATCATGCTCTCCTTTTCCATGCCCTACCTCAATAAAACTCTAAATATGTTGTACATTTGTTTCTTTGTGCATCCTTCTTAGCCAATAAAACATCCATGCATTCTTGAATTGTGATTTGTAGTTGTCCGACCAAATGTAATGTTGATCGAAACTAATGTTCCTCTCATTCAAGTTTGCATAAAACACCTAGAAACACCCTTGTACATATTATGTAGAATGTGTCCGATCATCACTGATGTAGAAATGATACTCTCTTAATATTTTTGATCTTTCTCAGTGCTTTCAGAGAGTGCATGGATGTTATATGCACGAAAATAGAAACTTGCACTAAGTTATAATATTGAGACTAAACCTCCATTTGTGGCTGTAATGTGTAATTCTCTACGAAGTCAACTATTGAAACAATAGTACCAAGTGTGAACGTGTCCTTGCTTAACTTGAATTGTTCATCCAACCATTGAGCTCTATGTGTGTGCCTTCCATACTCATAAAAATTTCCTCTCTGAATTTGACCATATATTCTGATACATGTAATTGTTTTGTAACAAGCTCACACCTCTTAAATTCTTTTCCATATTTTAATTGATATGCCACTGATTTATATTTGGTGAAATCAACCAATTTTTTTCCTATTGAATATGTACTCTCCTCGTGGATACAAATTTTTAGATTTGGTAAGCCACCGCATAAATTGCACGTTCTATCCAAACATGCTTTGTTATAAAAAAATTGTCTTGTTGATTTTTCACAAAATATTGTCGGAATAAATTCCCTTGAAGATTTTTGTGGGACATTTATTCCACACTCTTGCAACATGATGTCAGTATGCAAAACACTACGTATTTGACAAAAAACATCATAATGCATTGAAAATTCAACATGATGCCTGCAACAACAAGTGGTACATGAGTGATTGATTTTCACATAAAAGGGTTTTCTCATTTCAAAGAATCTTTGGCTAATGTTAATTTGTGAATTTTCATTTTTAAACTTAAAGAACAATTCTATTTGAGTCATATCTAAGAAATTTTTGCACACGGTTCACGATTACGAGAACTTGTTCTTCTTTTACCTTGTATCTCTTCTATTCGGTGACACCCTTGTGTTCTCATTCCTAAATTTTACAATTAATTCTTTTAGAATATCATATGTATTCTTTTCTTTTCATGTGGAAGTCTGCTAGAGAAAGCCTAATTGTCACTGTTATTGACTAACTCAAGATGTTTACGTCTCTTTATTACTTTCATTAGTGTTTTTTTGTTTAGCTTTAAAGCACTTTGCTTGTTTTTCTAATCAAGCATTTATTAACTGTTTTATCACTTACCATACAATTAGTTAGTGCACGTCGTGTAGCATTACTATCTCTCGGTGCATTTTTTACCACGTACGATTTGGTATGCTTTATGTATGTTTTCAACAATTGACGCATTTAGATCAACAAAATTAGATGTTCTTAACCCCAGGGTCTTCATTATAGGTCTTATCTTAATTAATTTCATCAATGAAACAAATAATTGACATCTTTGCGTGTCATTTAAATTCTCAAAGTAATTATCTAAAATTCCACTATCTTTTCTTCTCGCATTTCTTTCAGACATTTTTTTAGGCATTGGTTTTATAATGTTTTTATCAATTTCAATTAAGTGAATTGGTTTTCTTTGTGAAATGGAAGGAGGTGTTCTTAGAGGTCAAGATTCATTTACAAGGTTACTTTCTTAATTCAATGTTTTCATACAAATTTTGGGGTTAACATTTGGATTCTCAAGTAAGGGTTCAACAATTCGATTCATATCAATTTCTTCATCCATACCAACATTATCATTCAATTCAATATCATTATTCATTGCAAAATAATTATTCTTTACATTTTCATTATGTATTTCATCCCAATTTTTAATACATTAACTACATTTGATATAGCGGATGTACCTTTCCTGCTTTCAAGTTTTTTCCTTCTCTTCAATTTCTTTATTCTCTTCTCTTCCAATTGCTCTGGTGTCTTATTCTTGACTTTCCTCTTGTCCTTAGCTTGACATTTATCACCCATGATTAGAAAAAATCAACTAGTGGGGTAGGGGAAAAAATGAAATACTAGAAAATTAGGCAAGAATGTGGAGAATATTGCGAGATAAAATGAAATGTTTGCAGAATTCCCATGAAAGAGATGAAAAGGGACATTGGGGGCCATAATATATAAAACAAAGAAAAATGTGTACGTGTTACATAATGCGTACGTGATTTTTGTTTTCTCTTTTCCCAAGCCATGCCTCAAGGCTTGGGATCCGGTTTGGATCCCCAAGCTTGAGGCATGGACCTACACAAACAAAGCAAATAGCGAGTTTTTACAAGAAAATGTAAAAATGACACTTCCTCTATGATAAATCAAAAATAAAACAATCGATCCATTTTTTAAAAAATATATACCACGACGTAGATCAGAGTCTCTTCTTTCTAAAAATATAATTTTACAAATCTTCTAACTAATATAAGGTGTCCATATTATTTATTTTCTAACTATGCCTTTTTATAGCTATTTTTTGAAGTGTAAATATGTCTATCTTTCATGGTGTATCTTTTTTTTGGGTGATCAAAATTAAAAAAATTATACTAGTCCAAACTAGGCATAATTCTATACATATTCAAAAAAAATTTCTAATTTTTGATATTTTTTGAGGTAGTTAGGGGGGCCACGGTCGGAGCTCCATTATTTTTCAAAACATAAAATGTTTGTACTAGAAAAATCATAAATAAAAAAATATTATGTAAAAAAGCTTTTAAAAATGGAGCCCAAACTAGATGTTCCTAGCTATCTTTCTACAAAAGGGTTTTCAAAAATACTAAATGGTGCTCAAAAATGGTGGGGGGCACAAAAGTCACTCTATTATGTTTTTTAACAAAAACAAGAGCATCTATTGGTATTTTAGTTGTTTGACCCACTTAAACTTATCTATTTTCAATAAAATTTAGTATCTTAGAAACTAGACTCAAAATGCTACAATTCATATTTCGACAACATCTTCCAATTTCGAGTGTAACTATTTTGAAAAACTCATAAAAGTTGAAGTTTTTTTCAGAAAAATGCGTCCACTTAAGACCCCCTTTTGGCCCCCCAATTTGGTGCACTTACCCAAGAAACAAATTTGAAAGGGAGAGGCACGGGGAAACAACAAAACAATGCAAAGGGTTGAAGAAACACCACAAAAACATGTTTTATTGCTCTATATGGGTGCATAGACCATTAAATTCTTTTCTCAGAGGCAAAAATCCACTTGCCAAGCATAGGAGAAGGTTTACAACTCAAATGGAGTCGGGAAACAAATTTGACAGAGTTTCCCTATGCCCAGAATGTCTCCTCTCCTTAAATGAGAAGTGTTACAATATATAGAAGTTTAGAATGATGAAAAATAGAGAGAAAGGAGGAAAACAAACCTTGTTTTGAGAATTCAACCACCCACCATTAATGCCCTGTAAATCCGCCTATAATCTATCAAATCTACCTCTCCATGTCTACTTTGGCATGTTGGAGAAGGAAGAATAGCAAATCAAATCAAATCTAGGTTGTTGAAACAATCAGATCCCGTATTGATGGCTTGAAAGATGTTTTCCTATTCTTCACCCACCAACACCTGCTAAAAATGATATTTTATGCTTCCATGGCATAAAGGAGGTCAAGATCTTTCCAATGGTGCCAAATTTGTTGGGTTTTGGGAACTGGGTTGAAAGATAGTCCTATTTGAATGTTTCGAGTTGGTCTATACAAAAATGGTGAAAACCAATTAGCAAAACGGGTCAGCAGGCCCAAAACTCACTTTGTGCCTTTTGGCACCAAAAATACAAAATGTAAAAATTGCCCTGTAGCCCCACAATTCACTTTTGGCAAAAATCATTTTCAGGCCCGAAAATCCACTTTTTCCATTTGGGAAAAATTCTCTCCCACGCCCGCCACCTCACATGCAATTGAGGCTTGACACATGGCTCCTTTGGCATCGGCGGAGGCATGACTCATTTTTTCACTTTACGCCTTCTCGGGAAAAAGTTCAAACTACCTCCGATGACCCGCCTTCCCACTTTGACTTTTCAACATGGCCACATGTCCCTTTATGGGCCTTAGGCATTTTTCTTCATTTGGCTTTAAGATCCCCATAGGCTTGTGAGCCCGAAATTCACTTTGCGCCTTATTTGCAAAAAGCAAAAAAGTTCCAAAACTCCTCAGTAGACCAGTCGACTGAAATTTTCTTGGGCAAATTTCCCTCTTCGAGCCCACTAGCCCGCATTTGCCATTTGGGTGAAAAGTTCAAATATCTCCCACCGCCCCACCTCTCCACATTGGTAAAATCCTTAAAAACTCCCGCGATCCGCTTTTGGGCAAAAATACCTTCTAAGGCCCATCGGCCCGTAACTTGTAAAATATGAGGAGTTAGAAGGACTTCTTTATATTCTTGAAAGGGGAAGAAATTTCCTATCTGATGGAAATGTTTTCAGAAACCTTAAGTGCTTAGAATATCTAAAAAAATGGATTGAAGCACTAAAGGAGGGAAAATGGGTACAGTTAACCAAAAATAAGCATAAGCTTATCTTAGATAACAGTAGAATTAGCACTCTAATTTGTATTACATCTACTCACCACGTAGCCATCAACTTTAGGAAATATGTGTACTAAAAATACATTTTGAATCTCCCCACCATTATTCCATGACTCATTCATTAAAAGTGTTCCTTTAACGATGCCCAAATGTTGACATGACTCACGAATGTAACTATAGTGATCTTGAATGCTCTCATCATTGGTCACTCTTGAATTGACCAATGATGAGGGCATTGAAAATATAAAGATCTCCCCATAGTGGGTTAACTTAAAAAACATTTTTTTCAAAATTTAACTTACAAAGATAATATGAAATTTATACCCAATCCCTTAGATGAAGGAAGGAAAATAGTAATGCCCATCTAAAATAACCACTCAAGATCGAACGACCTAGGTTTAGTTAGGAAAAGTTAAGGAATAATTTTTTTAATTTTTTTTAAAGTGTTCCCAACAAAAATTTCCAAAGTGAATTACAACAGTTATCAAAACATCCTACATAACACTAAAAGAGAGAAAGTCATCCTTAGTGTAGATAGATTATCTTCTTGTGGGGCATGGAAAGAAAATTCCCAAGGTGCGGAAAGTGGGTGCGGAAGAAACTTTCCTCTTGGGCACCAAAGAACGGGCGTGGAAGAAAATATTTTCTCCCGTGCACAAAAATGGCGCGAGATGAGACTCTTGTTCTCCCGGTGAGCAAGACGGGTGCCGAAGAGACTCTTTTTCTCTCCTGGGAACACAAGACAGCACACAGAAATTTTCCTCTTTTGGGTGCACAAGACAGTTACATAAGAGGATTTTCATCTTCTGGTCACGCAAGAACCTCTGGGCGCACAAGACGGGCGTGCAAGAAGATCTTTCTCTTCTTCTAACTTTAGAAGGCCATAACATTTGATAGGGAACTCCATTTTTGGAAAACGGGGACTTTTAAGAAATATCTCGATGTCCTCTTTGAACGTAAACCTTAACAATTTAATTTGAATAAATTTTTAATGGTCAATTTTTAGAAAATGCTCTGCAGCTTATAAAATGAAAACTGATAACATTCGACTTATAAAATTTTGTTCAATTTGACCTCCTTCCTTTCTCAACATGCCAAAAAGACATGGAGGGTTGCACTTGGGTAAATTTAGGATGGATTTCAAGGGTTAATTTGTTTGATTGATGATCAATTCGAAATTTCTCAATTTGACAGAGAAAAAACGTCTATGAGAAGTTTTGCGCTTGATTTTGAAAGGTTCTATAAAAATTACTTAAGTGTTTTAGTTTGTTTGGGGTCGTTTTAAACATACTATGTTCACTAAATATGATTCATTTTCTTATTCATTGTTGTAGGTGTCATTCCGTACATTTTGATAAAAATTTGTAGAGTTTACAATGACATAAAAATGAAGTTTATACATTTGAAAATAGAGATTAATCTATTTCTTTTGCCACACTATAAAAACATTGATTTCATTCCACGCTAGTTTTAAATAGTTATATTTCCATCAATCAAATGTAGAAACAAGAATGCAACTTCTAGTTTTTTTCAAATCATACATTTCTTCAAAAACATAGTAATATATTTTATTCATACGTATTCACTTTTTCATATTTCCAACAAAGATTTGAAAATACATTCAAAAATCAGATTTCAATTCCTGATAATGCCATTTGAGAAAAGTAATATAATCCTTTATTGATTCAAAAATATACCTTTACGACTTCTTCTTTCACTTCACAATTACAATATACAGAATACAGTTTCTTTCACATTCATGCAAAGACATAAAATAGAGTGTAACTCTTTCACATTCAAAAGGGAATTTCGTTTCCAAATATAGTAACTTTTAAACATGAAATATATTAAATTTTCATCCACTTCAAGTGGGAAAAAGGCTTTACAAATAGAACTCTCACAAGGGACTATCAAAAACTATCTTTTTCCTTTTCTCTAGAACAGCAACATGAAGATCCTCCATTTTCAATTTTGATCACAACAAAGGCAGGGGAAAGGCAATGCTCTCCACCCAACCAAGACATCCAATGAAAGGATATCCATCCTTCTTCATTGGCCCTCGAGCCCCAACCACATTGCATTGCAATAAGAAATGTGACTCAACCCATGACAACAATAGGCTTCCACATCATAAAGTCAATCTTTCAACATGCACATTTCATATTAAAACACAGTCCAAAACAAAACAACAATTTTACGACCACATAAAAGACAAAAAATGAAACTTGGGCTTCTTATGCAAGCGAAAGGAGCAAGAAACTATAGGGGATGCTACTTATGCCTCCCAAAAGGGAAATGGGTATCAACACTTGAGAAAAACCATCAAAATACATATCATTTCAAATCTCCGAGATACCCTTATGCCTCCCCCAAGTACCCCTTATTTCTCACATTTCCTTATGCCTCCCCAACCTCTTATAGCACCCCATAATGAGTAAAGAAATGCAAGCTATTTATTTGTAAGGTGGAACCCAAATCCCAACTCCCTCCATACTTATACATCCCCAAAAACTTATGCCTCCCACAAAATAAACCCCATAGCCTTCTCCTACACCATCCCTAAGCCATCTACCCAACCAGCCAACAAATAAAACAAAACATTCAACATTCATATTTACATATGCATCAAATAAAAGGAGAGAATTTCCACAGCTAAGCTCCTACATCTCCATGATGAAGTTTGTTCCAAGGTTCCAAAACAAAAAGCTTTCCAATGCAGAAAAGTCCAAGATCAACAATCCACAAGCATGCAACAATCTCCAATCTTCTCCAAAAGAAAGAGCTCTCAAAACTAAAAAGAAGTCTCCCAAAATGAAGTGATAAAAGTGAAGCAACCCAAAAACAAGATAAGGAATTCCAATAAATAGAAGAGGGAAGAGAAGAGGATGAGGTGGATCCATGTAGGATGCCACATCACACATCCTCAACCCCAACACAAAAGTCAACTTCATTCTCCAATGCATAATCAATAGCGGGGTGAATAATATAACAATTTTACCTACACACTCAAACAAGCTCACACCCCATATGGACTGAAAATAAAACATGTAAGAAAAGTGCAATAAAACATTAACATGACTTCCAAAAATGCATAAAAAGGTCTAAATTTAACCTTCCAACCATAGGCAAGGTTGGTATGCAAATTTAAGAGGTATGGGAAAAGTTTAACTTGTCCCACAAGCCTCCAAAATCAGCCTCCAAGGACAAATTAGGATTTCCAAGAAGGTGGAGTGTTTCATACTCCAAAATCAACTTACATATCTCTTACACATCACTTACACATTTCTTACAACACTTTTAATTCAAGGCCAACAACTCTATTAATAAATTTCTTATGAAATATTTTAACTAATTATCTTAACAACATGATTACTCACAATACTAACACACCATTTAATAATAATGAAAGGGTCAATGCACTACAAAATAAACACATGCAAACATTAACAAAGGGACCAAACAAAAGAAAAATACATAAAATATCTTGGTCACATTTAAAGGTGATCCCCTCATGGGAATCCCAAACACAAAAAATACACACAAACAAATACAGTTACCATGGTGACCTTGTTGAATTCATATAGAATTCCAAAGTGGTTGGTCTCCAATCCCCTGATGTTTGTTGTGATATTTTAAACCTACAAAATACAAATACCTCCTCTAGCCTCATGGCCATTTCAGAACATCCAGAAGAATATAAAAATCATTTCAATATCATCAATATATATGTGAATCACAACAATCATCAAGACAATGAACAATATCACTTACAATTTCATCCACAACTATATCATCATCAATTTTAATTTAATTATCATTTTCTAGGTCTACTAAAAATATCCAAATATCACAAGTCCGAACAACATCTATAATATAACCATGTAAAATAGTATATCAACATCAATATCTAAAATGTCTCTAATAATCATCACACATCATATAAGAATCAAAGTCAACAATAATCCATGATCGAACATCTAACATCATACTAAATCAAAACTATAATAATGTCCATGGTAGTCAACAAAGTCATGATCGGTATCAAAATGTGTCAAAGGGAAGTGGGCACTACATCCCCCTCCCCTTAGACTCGACTTCATCCTGGAAGTCACTAGAGCAGATGTGTGAACTAAACTCATAACAATGTAGCATCCTCCCAAGTAGCTACGGTCTCATCATTTCTATCCCACCGCACTCGCACCCGATCAATCTCTCTACCTCGAAGACCCAACTTCCTATAATCTATAATGAAAATGGGCTCCACCATCACCTGCTATTAATCCTATACTTGAATGAAGTCTAATCCATCACATGAGAAGGATCTATAATATATCTCCTAAGCACTTTGAAACATGAAACACATCATGTATGTGAGACAAGCTAGGTGGAAACGCTAGGTGGTAGGTCAAAGGGCCGATACGCTCCAATATCTCAAAAGGACCAACGAATCTAGGAGCTAACTTAGAAACTTTTCCATAATGGATAGGGATCTTATGTGGCCTGACACGAAGGAACACCTTTATTCCCACATCAAAACTACAATCAGTCCTATGCTGATCTGCATACTTCTTCTTCTTGTCATGTGCCTCCCGTAGTCTCTATCTGATCAAAACCACCTACTACTCCATGTCCTATAACAAATCTGGTCCAAGAGGAGCCTTATCCTCTAACTTTGTCCTAGCTAAGAGGTGTCCTATAATCTCTCGCCATACAAATCCTAAAAATGCACCATGCGTATAGAGCTCTGAAAACTATTATTGTAAGCAAAATCAACCAAGTACATGTACTCTCTCCCATCTCGATCGATGATCTCTAACATACATCCTAAGGATGTCTTCTAAAATCTTATTCACCCACTTTATCTGTCCATCTGTCTCTCGGGGTGATATGTTGTGATGAAATTGATCTTCATCTCAAGGGCATGCTGCATGGTAGTCCAAAAATGGGAAGTGTACAAAGGATCGTGGTCATAAATTATCTTCCATAAATCTCGTGCAACCCGAGGATCTCATCCAGATAAACCTGAGACACTACACTAGCTATATAAGTTGTCTTCACCAAGAAAAGTGAGCCACTTTTGTCAATTTATCCACCATGACCATGATGGTGTCATGGTGATATCTCGACATCGGTAGCCCAACAATGAAGTCCATGGAAATGGTGTCCCACTTCCACTCTGATATAACATGAGGAAAGAGAAGGTCAGCTGGATGTTGATGCTCAGCCTTCACTTTCTGGCACTCTTAACAGTGTGACACAAACTGAGCCATGACTCTACAAAGTCCTCTCTAGTGATACAACTGTCTCAAAGTAGTGTACATCTTCTTCACCCCATGATGGGCTGAATAAGGTGCATGATATGCCTCTATCAAGATGTCCTACCTCAAGCCTCTGTCACTGGGAACATAAATCCAACCTCTATGCCTAAGAATTCCATCTTCCTCTAATGAGAAACCATCAAAATTTCCCTCTAGGGGTCTCTCGGGACTTGATCTCCACTCTTACTGCATTGTAGAAGTTGTCAGAGGAATATGTTGTAGAAACCTTCTCCAGTAAATCTGTGCCCACTGAAGTGGCCATAACCACATGTCTCTGTCTACTGAGAGCGTCTACAACCACATTATCCTTCCCCTTCACATGCTCTATCTCCATATCATACTCACAAAGCAACTCCATCTAACGCCATTGATGAGCATTGAGATTAGGCTACGTGAAGAGGTGGTGAAGACTCAAGTGATCTGTCTTGAGTGTGAATCTCTGACCAAGAAGAAAGTGTCTCCATCAAACCAAAGCATGCACAACTGCCGCAAGCTCAAGATCATGAGTCGGATAATTGAGCTCATAATCCTTGAGTTTGCGAGACTCAAAAGCCACTACTCTTCCCTCTTGTATCAACACACCTCCAAGTCCTACCAAAGAAGCATCCGTGCATATGAAAAACTCACCCTATGGATCCGACACTACAATAATAGGTGTTGTAGTGAGACATTCCTTCAGTGTCCTGAAGGCTTGCTCACATATTTATGATGAAACAAACTTCCTCCCTTTCCGCTGAAGGGAAATGATGGGGTGCGTAATCTGAGAGAAGTCTAAACAAATATCCTATAATAATCTTCTAACCCCATGAATCTGCACCTCTATCACACTAGTGGGTGCTAGCCAATCCATAATAGCTCTAATCTTAGAATTATCGACTACAATACCTTCCCTAGAAATGATGTGGCCCAAATATTGCACCTTTATCTGAAAGAACACACACTTCTCCAGGTTCCCATAAAGATACTATTCACAAAGACATTGAAGAACCTGGCGAAGGTGCCCCTCGTGCTCTTCATGCATATGTGAGTAAATAAAAATTTCATCAAGGAATATGAGCATGAAGCAATTTAAGAAATTCTGAATACCCCATTCATCAAACTCATAAATACTATGGGGGCATTCTTCAAACCAAAATGCACCGCTCTAAACTCATAGTGCTCATAACTTGTATGAAAAGAGGTCTTATGAATATCCACCTTCATAATCCTTAGCTAATGATAGCTTTGACTTAAGATCAATCTTATAGAAAATTGTGGCTCCCTTCATCTGATCAAACAAATCATGTATGCATGGAAGGGGACAATGATTCTTGATCGTTACATTGTTTAGCTGGCGGTAATCAAGACACAACCACAAGGATCCATCCTTCTTCTTCACAAAAATCACCAGTGCACCCAAAGGGGATACTCTAAGATGGATTAGGCCTTTCTCCAAAATGCCCTCAAGCTGCAACTTGAGCTCGCAGAGCTCAAGGGTAGTCATCCGATAAGGTGATCGTGAGATAGGCTCTACTCTCGAAGCCAAATCTATATGAAAATCAGTCTTAGGTGGGGGTGGTAACCTCGGTAGCTCCCCTACAAAGACATAAAAAAACTCTCTCAAATGGGATGGCCATCTAGCGATGGTCCATTAGACCAATCCTCAGATATGTCACTGACTGTGACAACATACATCTGACAACCCCATCGCACACACCGCTTAAGCTACATAGTGGAGATGGTGCAAATGGAAATAAATCTCATGACCCCTAAGATCACTGACTCAACTCCTAGATCATCTACACAAGATATGATCTTGTGGTAACAATCCACTCTAGCTCTGTGTGCAGATAACCAGTTCATGCCCAAGATGAATCCATAAGAGCCCAACGAAGGATATGAAGATCCGAGGTAGTGGTGAAAGGTCCCAAATCCACTACACACTCCTTAACTAAGGAGTCCATTTAGATCTTGGCTCTAGAAGGCATCTCAACATCCCAACTAAGACCTTTCCTAACTACCACCAGCCTGCATTGCTCGACTAAAGATGGTACAATAAAAGAATATGAAGAACTTGAATCAAACAAAATAGAGGTAGGAATACCACCAATGCTACATGTGGTCTCAATCACGGTACTTTGATGCTCATCCTGCAATTCTTGACTGCTACATAGATCCGATGACTACGTCCCATGTCACGAATGGTAGGCTTTGAGATCTATGTCTTACCCTTGTTAAGAGGGTTCTGAGAGCAATCTCTCCAAAAATGTCCATCAACACTACAACCAAAACAACCGTTTGATCCTCTCCCATGTGTAGGAAGTCCAACCGGTATTTTGGAGGTATTTGGTGTGGATCTTGATGATCTAGATATGGAGTACTGAGGTCTTTGCTAGTGAGCTCGTGCTGACTGAGCCCTCTGGGAACCCTGTGTCCTGATGGGATCCCTAGGAGGAGGCCCCATACTCGACCTTTGTGTGCATCAAATCTCTGTGGAGGACTATAAGGTGGGTGGGACTGCTACTACTACTGCTACTGTGGTCTAAAAGATGACTGTGTTGAACCCTATCCACCACAAGGAGGAGGTAATGACCCCCTCAATCTATTGTTTTGCATCTGTTGTATATGGCTCTAGACTCCGTCTCTAGCCTGCTGGGTCTTCCCCCAAGTCTCTTATGTTATATATGCATTCTCAATGGCCTCAGCTAATTTTTATGGACAATGGATCCGCCTTGCACCTCCAATGTCTAGATTCAGCCCCAGATGAACATGTGGATCTGTACCTTCTCATCCTGCATGTAATCAACATACTAGAGTAGATCAAGAAATCTACTCTCATACTCAGCCACTATAAGAGATGCCTGTGAAGGTCATGAAACTCATCTATCCTCTACTATATGAACCTTTGTGACAAATATCTCGATCCTGAAATGCTCCTTAAAGAGCTCCTAGGTAACTATCTCAGAATCATTATGGAGCTTTTGCTCCTCTTTCCTCCACCGAGACACTTGCTCTGGTCCTCAGTAGATAGATCGCAACACGAGCTTTCATTTTCCTAGAACAAGGGCAGAGTTTGAAGCATCCGCTCAAGCTCACCAACCAGCCTCTTCCTGAAATCCACCTATGTCACTAGAATAATGTGATGGCCGTAGCTTTAGGATCTCCCTGATGTGGTCTAAAGCTATAGTCTGACAACCCCTAGGCCTCCCTGCATGCTCATCTCTAATCCTAGGGCTCGAGACCTATCTCTATGTCCTGAAACTCAGTCTCACTATCCCCTCTATAAAACTCTACTCTAACCGACTCCATATGGGAGTTCTCTCCTCTATGCTCTTCACTATGCCGAGGAGATGCATGAGCCTCAATGGATGTCACCCTATCATGTCTGACTAAATGTGCTCCTACAGTCCCTCCACATAGAATGACATTAACATCCTGAAATGTCTGTAAAATATGTGGTAGGATAGTTATTACACATGATCTAGTGGTGGTAAGTCTAGTTCAATGTGAAATGACCCCTCATCTTGTATGCACACTTTGCATGAGACCAAGGTGAGAGTTAGCTCATTTTCTAGGTTTTATTCAGTTTTCTAAGTTCACTAATTATGCAATTTCAAACAAAGTTATTCTCTAGATTTGAAAGTGTGTTAGGTTTAAAGTTTGTGTCTCAAGTCTTCTAGTGTGCCCAAGGGTCCAAACTTTTGAACCCGTAGCTCGATACCAAGTGTAACACCCATCTAAAAAAACCACTCGAGATCAAACAACCTAGGTTTAGTTAGGAAAAGTTAAGGAATAATTTTTTTTTAAAAGTGTTCCCAACAAAAATTTCAAAGTCAATTACAACAGCTTATCAAAACATCCTACATAATACTAAGAGAGATAGAGTCATCCTTAGCGCAGATACATTATCTTCTTGTGGGGCATGGAAAGAAATTTATTCGGGTGTAGAAAGTGGGCAGGGAAGAAACTTTCCTCTTGGGCACAAAAAAACAATAGGTGCGGAAGAAACTCTTTTCTCCTGGGCCCGAAAGACGAGCGCAGACGAGACTCTTGTTCTCCCGGCACTCAAGATAGGTGCGAGAGAGACTCTTTTTCTCCCGGGCACACAAGATGGGCACACAAGAGGCATTTCTTCTCCTGGGCGTGCAATATAGGCATGCAAGAGGTGTTTCCTCTTCAGGGGCACACAAGACGGACACGCAAGCTCTGGTGTGCAAGACCAGCAAAGAAGTTATTTCTCTTCTTCCAACTTTAGAAGGCCATAAATTTTGATAGGGAACTCCATTTTTGAAAACAAGGACTTTTTCAGAAATCTCTCGATGTCCTCTTTGCAAAAAAACCTTAATAATTTAATTTGGATAAATTTTAAGGGTTAATTTTTGATAAAAATGCTCTGCAGGCTTATAAAATGAAAATTGGTAACATTCGACTTATAAAATTTTATTTAATTCAACCTTTTTCCTTTCTCAACATGCCAAAAAGACATGGAGAGTTTCACTTGGGTAAATTTAGGATGGATTTCAAGGGCTAATTTGTTTGATTGATGATCAATTCGAAATTTCTCAATTTGACAGCAAAATGATTGTGAGAAGTTTTGTGCCCGATTCTGAAAGGTTCTAAAAAATTACTTAAGTGTTTTAGTTTGTTTAGGGTCATTTTAAACATACTAAGTTCACTAAATATGATTCATTTTCTTATTCATTGTTACAGGGGTCATTTTGTACATTTTTGATAAAAATTACGAGTTTATAGTGACATAAAAATGAAGTTTATATATTTCAAAATAGAGATTAATCTATTTATTTTTCCACACTATAAAAACTTTGAATTAATTCCATGCTAGTTTTAAATAGTTATCTATCCTTTAATCAAATGTAGAAAAAAGAATGCAGCTTCTATTTTTTTCAAATCATACATTTCTTCAAAAACAGAGTAATGTATTTTCTTCATATGTATTCACTTTGTCATCTTTCCAACAAAGATTTCAAAATACATTCAACAATCATATTTCAATTCTTGATAATGCCATATGAGAAAAGTAATACAATCCTTTATTGATTCAAAAAGATACCTTTACAACTTCTTCTTTCACTTCACAATTACAATATACATAATACAGTTTCTTTCACATTCATGCAAAGTTAGAAAACAAAGTGTAACTCTTTCACATTCAAAAGGGAATTTCATTTCCAAACATAGTAACTTTTTAACATGAAATATATTACATTGTCATCCACTGTAAGTGGGAAAATAATTCACAGATAGAACTATCACAAGGGACTTTAACAAAAATGTCTTTTTCCTTTGCTCCAGAACAACAACATGAAGATCCTCCATTTTCAATTTTGATCACAACAAAGGAAAAGGAAAGGCAACACTCTCCACCTAATAAAGACATCCAATGAAATGAGAAGCCATCCTTCTTCATTGGTGCCCAAGCCCAAACCACAATGCAATAAGAAATACAACTCAACTCATGACAACAATAGGCTTCCACATCACAAAGGCAATCTTTCAACATGCACATTTCATATTAAAACACCGTCCAAAACAAAATTGTAGTTTTATGACCACATGAAAGATAGAAAACAAAAATCAGGCTTCTTCATGCAAGCCAAAGGAGCAAGAAACTATGGGGGATGCTACTTATGCCTCCCAATGGGGAAATGGGAATCACCACCCGAGAATAAAACACTAAAATACATATCATTTAAAATCCCTAACATACACTTATGCCTCCCAAAGTACCCCTTATTCCTCACATTTCCTTATTCCTCCCCAACCTCTTATGGCACCCCATAATGAGTAAAGAAATGCAAGCTATTTATTTATAAGGTGGAACCCAAATCTCAACTCCCTCCACACTTATACATCCCCAAAACACTTATGCCTCCCACAAAATAAACCCCATAGCCTTTTCCTACATCATCCCTAAGCCATCCACCTAACCAGCCAAAAAAAAAAACACATTCAAACATTCAACCATTTACATATGCATAAAATAAAAGAAGAGGATTTCAAGAGCTAAGATCCTACCTCTCCAAGATGGAGTTTGTTCTAAGGTTACAAAAAAATAAGCTTTCCAATGCAATACAACCCAAGATAGCCAATCCACAAGCATGCACCAATCTTTAATCTTCTCCAAAAGTAAGAGCTCTCAAAACCAAAAAGAATTCTCCCAAAATGAAGTGATAAAAGTGAAGCATCCCAAAAATAAGCTAAGGAATTCCAATAAATAGAAGAGGGAAGAGAAGAGGATGAGGTGGATCCATGTAGGATGCTGCATTACACATCCTCAACCCCAACAAAAAGTCAACTTCATTCTCCAATGCATAATCAATAGGTGGGTGAATAATATGACAATTTTACTTACACACTGAAATAAGCCCACACCCCATAAGGACTGAAATTAAAACATGTAAGAAAAGTGTAATAAAACATTCAACATGACTTGTAAAAATACATAAAAAGGTCTAAATTTAACCCTCCAACCATAGGCAAGGTTGGTATGCAAATTTAAGAGGTATGCGACAAGTTTAATTTGTCCCACAAGCCTCCAAAATCAGCCTCAAATTCGGATTTCCAAGAAGGTGGAGTGTTTCTTACTCTAAAATAAACTTAAATATCTCGTACACATCACTTACACATTTCTTACAACACTTTTAATTCAAGGCCAAAAACTCTATTAGTTACTTTCTTATGACATATTTTAATTAATTATCCTAACAACATGATTACTCACAATACTAACACACCATTTAATAATAATGAAAGGGTCAATGCACCACAAAATAAACACATAAAAATATTAACAAAGGGACCAAATAAAATAAAAATACATAAAATCCCTTAGTCACATTTAAAGTTGATCCCCATGGGAATCCCTAACACAAGAAAAACACACAAACAGATACAATTGCCATGGTGACCTTGTTTAATTCATATAGAATTCCAAAGTGGTTGGTCTCCAATCCCCGATGTTTGCTATGATATTTTAAACCTAAAAATACAAATACCACTTTCGGCCTCGTGGCCATATCGAACATCCAAATGAATATAAATATCATTTCAAGATCATCAATATATATGTGAATCACAACAATCATCAAGACAATCAACAATATCACTTACAATTTCATCCACAACTATATCATCATCAATTTTAATTCAATTCACATTTTCTAGGTCTACTCCAAATATCCAAATACCACAAGTCTGAACAACATCTATAATATAACCATGTCAAATAGTATATCAACATCAATATCTAAAATGTCTCTAATAATCATCATGCATCATATAAGAATCAAAGTTAACAATAATCCACGATCGAACATATAACATCATATTAAATCAAAACTATAATAATGTCCATGATATAGTCAACGCAGTCATGATCGGTATCAAAATGTGTCAAAGGGAAGTGGGCATTACAAAAATGATACACAAACCTTGTGTAGTGCCCACTTCCCTTCGACACTTTTTTGTTATTGATTATGATACTGTCGACTATACTTATGGATATTATTGTAGCTTTTGATTTGGAATGATATTAGATGTTAGAGATCCTGGAATGTTGTTGATTTTGATTCATATATGATGCATGTGGATTATAAGAT
Organism: Taxus wallichiana var. yunnanensis; assembly: GCA_018340775.1. Lineage (NCBI taxonomy): Eukaryota > Viridiplantae > Streptophyta > Pinopsida > Cupressales > Taxaceae > Taxus > Taxus wallichiana. The sequence continues at coordinate 694,666,804 of CM031238.1, forward strand.
ACATGTTATATTGATGTTAATATGTTGTTGGCATAGTTATATATTTATATTTCAGACATGCGATATTTCATCACACTGAGTAGGCTTTGATAATTGAACTAATGTTGTGATCATTTTGACATGGATGAGATGTAGAATAGAAATTGTAAATGATATCGTATTTTCCTAGATGATATTTGATTCGTATATAGATGATTGTGGATTTATATTGTATATTTTATCCTAGATGTTTTTGATGCGGCCATGAGGCCGAAGGAGGTGTTATGTGTTTTGTAGGTAAACATGTCACAACAAACATTGGGGGGATTGGAGACCAACCACATTGGAATTCTAGATGAATTCAACAAGGGTCACCATGGCAACATGTGTTTGTGTGTGTGTGTGTGCTTGAATTTTAGTTAAGGGGAAATTGTGACCAAGGGGTTATGTGTTGTATTTTGTTTAGTTTCCTTTACTTAATGTAGTATGTGATTTTTAGTGATGTAATTTCCTTGTTTTAATCATTTAGAAATGATGTATTTTTCTCCTCTATATTAATGGGTTTTAGTGTCCTATTTAAGTTAATTAATCTTTTTATTAAATAATTATGGATGTGACCAAAAGTTTTCATTTATTAGACTAGATGGCTCTTGGAATTTGTGTTGTAATATTGAGTGCTTGTGACCTTGAGTGTTGTCCACTCTACCCCCTCATGGAAATTAAATTTGGCCTTAAGTGCCAATTTTGAAGGCTTGTGGGACAATTTAAACTTGTCCCACACCTCTTAAATTACTATGTCAACCCTACCTATGGGTTGGGGGGTCAAAATTAGACCCCATTATGTGTTTTGGGAAAATAAATTGTAAGTCTTTATTGCACCTTTTTCATGTAATTACTTTTGGTCCTTAAGGGGTGTGGGCTTGGATTGTGTGTGTAAGTAAAATGTCATTTCTTCACCCACTTATTAATTGTGCTTTGGAGTTTGAAGTTTGACTTGTGAGGTGGAGTTGAGGATGAGTGATGTGGCATCCTACATGGAGCCACCTCACCCTCATATCTCCCTTTTCTATTTATTCAAGTTCTTTTTCTTGTTTGGGGGTTACTTAATTCTTTTGTGCTCTTTCATTTTCTTGGAGTTAGAGGATTTTGGAGAGCTTGTGGTCTTGTAGGAGCTTGTTGGTGATTTCTTGGGTTTGAAGGATCTTGGATTTGGAATCTTGGAACAAGCTCTACTATGGAAAGGTAGGAGCTTTACTTTTTCTTATGTTATTCCTTTATTTTGTGTTTGTGTGCTTGTTTTTTGTTGAGTGTTTGGAATGATTGTTGGGTGCTTGGGTAGATTTCCTAAGTGTGGTGTAGGAGGGGACTATGGGGAGAATTCATGTAGGGAGACATAAGAGTTATTTCATTTTTGGAGGGAGTTTGGGTTGGGTGCCCCACCTTGGACAAGGAATGCTTGCATTTCTTACTTGTTCTTGTATGAGGGAGGCATAAGAGAATGAGGGAGGAATAAGAGTATGTAGGGGATTTAAGATTTTTATTGTAGGGGATTTGACATTTTTATTGGAGGATTTAGGTGGGCACCCATTTCCCATTAGGAGGCATAAGTGGCCTCCCCATAGGTTCTTTCTCCTTTGGATCTTAATTTGGAAGCCTTGTATATTTTTGTTGTTTCTCCTTTTTGTTTGTAGTTTGAGTTGAATGTGCATTTTGAATGGTTGTGAAATACTTGGTTTGTGATGTGGAATCTTGTTATTTCCATGTGTTGGAATCACCTCTCATTGTAATGTGGTTGGGGCTTGGGGGCCAATGAGGAGGATGGCTTCTCCTCCTCATTGGAATTCTTGGTTGGGTGGAGAGTGTTGCCTCTCCCCCTTTTTGTTGTGATCATGAAGTATGGTGGATCTATTTTATTGGTGTTGAAAAGATGGAGCTTTCTTGAAGACTTGACTTAGAGCTATGTTTGAAGACAACTTGGATTTCATTTTAGCATTCATTCTTGTATTACTTCCCACTTTAAGCAAAGACATTGTATTAATCCTTGTGGGAAAAGTTGTATTGATTATTGAATTTCAAATTTGCATTATATATTAAAAGGGAAGGGAAGAATTGTGTTTGAAGAGTTAGTTTGTTGAAGTATAAAAGAAGCTTTAATATATATATATATATATTATATATATATATATATATATATATATTCATTGAAGCTGATTTATTTTGCACAAAATGGTGTTGCTCTTGTTTTATAATATATTGTTGGAAATATTATTGTAAACTTTTTTTGGAATGTTGGAAAATTTGTATCAAAAGATGTTACATTTCATTGTGTTAATTGAAAGGCAAGCATTGAAAAGTAAACTATCTTCTTGCATTTTCTTGTATTTTTGTAGGAAAGATAAACATATTAAAGCTTGATAGAAAGGGTATGAGTTGTAAATTGTTAATGTTTGATTTATTAAACTATAGAAATTCTTAATACTAGTAGAAAAAAGGAAAAAATTAACCTTTTCGAAAACTAATCTCTTGCCTTATGGAAGTGTGTAGATCCATTATGTAGTGATTTTAAAATTTTCTTATAAACCAAGGTGGATCAATACAACAATAAGTGAATTTTTGGTTAAAATCTCTTTTACCTCTTATTCTTACCCTATTAAATTTTCTCAAGGAAAATCTTAAGTAGGAAAAAAATTTGGTTACACAAATAAAAGTATGAACTAAATTACTTGGTGGTAGTCAAAGAAAAAAAAAGATAAGGACTTAAAGTTTTGTTAATATTGATTTATTAATAATACTAAGTGATTATTACCATTTAAAATTTAATATTATATAAAAAAGAAGAGAAGAAGTGGTCTTATATTATGTGTGTGTGTGTGTGTGTGTATTTTAATATTTTGTTATATAAAGTAAAAATGTTATAAAGAACACAACAAATACATATTTTTTTTTACCATGGCCTACAACCTACATGGTGCTTTGGTTAATGTTTAGTGTAGAATGGGGTGGGGAGGGTTGACGACCCCAACCCCCACCCCATTTAATAAATGGGTCGGGGGTCAGTCGCCGACCCCTCCCCACCCCCCCAAATATTTAATACTCCCAACCATGTGCAGTAGTGGAAACCCGTGACTATTAAGCCCTTTGAAACTTTGGCTATATGTGGACTTCTTGTATCTCTCTCTCTCTCTCTCTCTCTCTCTCTCTCTCTCTCTCTCTCTCTCTCTCTGTGTGTGTGTGTGTGTGTGTGTGTGTGTGTGTGTGTGTGTGTGCGCATTCTCATTTACCCAAGTGAAAATATAAATCAACCTAGCTAAAACAACAAAATGGGGAAAATACCCACAACCCATTTGAGAAAACCCAACAAAATGGGTTAAATAAAATATTTGAATCCATTGAAACCCTAGGAGAGGGTGTAAGAAAAATGAGAAAATTAATACAACTTGTAAGCTCCTCCAAAAGCTTGGAATGGCCTTCAATGGCTTCCTTCCCTCCTCCCACAACCTGCAAAACAAAAGAGAAAACAATGAGCCAAATGAAAAGAGAAAAGAGACTTCATAAGCATGCTTTAGGGTTAGTTGCCCTAATTCCTCATCAAGGGTCCTAATTGAATCCATCCAAGGGATGAGATTCATCCCTACAAAAAGTAGGTGGAGAATGGGTGAGTGGAAATTACCCTTTTAATTTAAATGTTTTATTTTCAAAATTTGAGTTGACTTTTTAAAGGGTCACTTTATGGGGTAAGGGAATGTTTATTCTAACCCCATGTAAAATAGACCTTGTTATTTGTTTAAACCTTGTGGAATTAAATACCTTGGATATTTATTTAATTTGACCCCTTTAACCCTCTAAGTTTAAATATGGAATATTTGACTATAGTAGGAATTTAATTATTTATTAAATTAACACTTAGAGATAATTTAACCATGCTTGGACTAATTATACTCATTAGTTTTTAATGCGGGTTTAATAATTTGTTATAATAGGAAAATTTTATTAATTAAATATAATTGAATTTGAAACATTAATGTGATAATCGTAGTTTCAAGCCCGTATGTAGGCACACTTTTTTAAAAAAATATTCCATAATTTTTCTAACTAAACCTAGGTTGTTCTTGGGTCTCGTGCGGTGTTTTTTAGTGGGTGTACACTTGGTATTAGAGCCATGGGTTCAAATCTTGTACCCTTGGGCACACAGGAAAATGTGATACACGAACATTGAACCTAGTACAATATTAAACCTAGCACAATACTAAACCTAGAAAATAACTTGTCTAAAAGATTATATATTTTAGTAAACATAGAAAAATGGAATAAAACCTAGAATGATGAACTAACTCTCACCTTGGTCTTTGCAGGAGGCACGGATCGAGGAGGGGTCCTTTCACATAGACCTAGATATACCACCTCTAGAGCAGCCGTAGTGGCCATTCTACCCCAAATTTTACAAATGCTTCAGGACATCAATGCCACTATACGTGGAGGGTCCTTAGGAGGATGATCAACTAGACATGATAGGGAGACATCTCGTTGCCCAAGGCTCGTGCATCTCCTCGACATAGTGAGGAGCATAGGGAAGAGAACTCCCATGTAGAGTTGGCAGTAGAGTCACCATGAGGGGACAGGGAGACAGATTTCAGGACATAGGGATAGGTGTCACAGCTCTAGAGCTAGAGATGAGCATGAAGTGAGGCCTAGGGATCACCAAATAACATCTACAAACCATATCAAGGAGATCCTGGGTTACGACCATCTCACTATTCTGGAGATATAGGTGGATTTCAGTGCAGAGGTCTAGTTGGTGAGCTTTAGCGGGTGCTTCAAGCTCGCCCAGATACTAGCAACATGAAAGATCATGTTGTAATCCATCTTCTCGAGGGATGCAGCAGGTGTTTGGTGGAGGACAGCGGAGAAGAAGCTCCACATTGATTCGAGACTGTTACCTAGGAGCTCTTTGAGGAGTGGTCTAGGAGTAGGTACTTATCCCAGAGGTTTATTTAGCAGAAGGGATAGACGAGTTACATGACCTCCGCTGTGCATACATGACCGTAGCTAGTATGAGATTTGATTTCTGGACCTACTCCAGTATGTCGACTATATGCAGGATGAGCAGGTATGGATTCAAAAGTTCATGAGGGGCCTAAATTTAGATTTGGGTGGTGCGGTGCGCATTCACTACCCACAGACCTTAGTGGAGGCCATGGAGAAGTCCTATATTGTAGAGGAGACACGAGGAAAGACGCAGTAGGTCAGGGATAGAGTTCAGAGATGCATCTAGTAGATGCAGGATAGCAAATCGAGGGAGTTAATTCCTCCTCATCTAGGTGGATACGGTTCAGTTAATCTTCTTTTAGACCACTACAACAACCACCTCGCAGAGCAGCAGCAACAAACTCGTCCACCATTCAGGCCTACTCAGAGGTTCGACACACAGAGAGGACGGAGTATGGGGCCTCCTCCTAGGGGTCCCATTAGGACACATGGTGCGCCGAGAGAGCAATCGGTAGAGAGGTTGCCAGCAGAGACCTTAGCAGTCCATATCCGGATCATTTGTATCCAAAACATAGACCTCTAGAGTAGCATCTCATTGAGAGGACCAGGCAAATCATGGTTATGGTTATGGTGTTGTCGACATCATCAAGGGAGTTCCCACAAAACCCTAGTAACAAGGGTAAGACATAGATTTCTTAGTGTACTATTGGTGACATGGGGCATGGCCATTGGATCTATGCAGTGGTCAAGAACCCCGTGCTAAGCACTGAGTATCGTTATAGAGACAAAAACTAGCATTGGTGGTATTCCTACTTCCATTTTGTATTAAGTTTCCTCTATTTCTAATTAAGTTTCTTTTATTTCTATTACATTTTTAGATCTAAGAATTTCTTTGATGTTTTCTTCATTTGCAAAGAAAATTACCAACCTTTTAATTTCTCTTCTTAATTCTCATTAACTTCATGTCCACTCTATGTAGAGAAAACATTAATGTTTTAATTCTTTCAAGGTGGCAATTCATCAATATCTGCAAAATTAGGTTCCAAATGTTAGTTTGTTATCTTGGAAAGCTATTCGTCCATTCTCTAAGATTAGATAATAGTTATCTTATTGTTGAGAATGTATTAATTATTTTCTAATTATTGATTTCCTTTAGTGACACTTTGCAACCAAATTTGTTATGGTTGTTAAGTTGTTATGTATCTCAGTCATCGATTGAGAATCGATCTCGCCTTGTGTTCCAATGGGAGTAGTATAAAAGGAGTTCAATGGGCATTTGAGAGTACAAGTTTAAAGAAGCATTTGAAGTGCTAACAAATGAGTTTGTAAGTTTGCAGTGATAAAGCAAATGGCCTTGCAGTGCTTAGTAAGGGCACAAGTGATAGCGTTGGGGATAGCAATGGGGAATATTAGTGGGAGAAGTTGGGAGATTGTCAAATTTCTGCTAGTAAGAGGCAAGGAATATTTGTATCTCTTAATTTTCTGAAGTTAATATAATTTATCATCTATAGAACTATTTTTCCCTTATGGGTTTTTCCAGGGACAATTTATCTCAAAATATTGTGTTGCGCATTTCTTTCCCTATTCTTATTAGTGAAGTTGCAATTGTGTTATTTTTTTATATTAGTGTGAATTAGTTTTCAGCGCTAAATAATCTTTTAAGATAGGATATTAATAATCGTGACTGTAATAGAATTTTCACACCACATAGAATTCACCATCCTCATAGAATTTGGAAGAAGCCGAGGGTTTTCGAAGGGTATCATTTCTCATGCTATAAATTAAAATAAAATTGCAAGGGAAATAGAGAAATCTAGCTAAAGAAAAATAAAATATTTTCTACCTGAACTAAGGTCAATGGAATGACGAGAAGTAGTCCATTGTCACAGGTGAGAATGTACAAAATGATCGGATGGAGGAGATTATGTGCTATTGATATAAAGGAGAAGTTAATTCACATGCGAGGGCGTGAGTTCGTTAAGATCAAGTGTAACGGGTAAAATAATGACAAACATGTGTTTATTTAATGACGTCCTGAAAGGTAATTAAAATTCTAGTGGAGCAACGGTTAAATTTGATAGTCATCCCTACCCATAAAAAAAAATGTGACGGTTTTTAAATTAAAATCACTTTGCACCACCATCTATTTACCAATTTTACTTTTCATGATTTCATATAAATATCAAAATATATATTTTCATATAATAACACTATATAAAATGGAGATATCATTGATCAAAAATTAAATATTATTCTATTCTATTCCATAAAACTATATTTTTAAGGTGAAGAATTTTATTCACACCTCTATTTGAAAAGGTAGAGGCAAATATAACACCCACAAAACGCAACCCAAAAACAACAAAGAGAAACTTAGATATTTTTTTCACTTGCCTAGAGTTCACATGAAACACAGGTGACCAAAAAGGGCAACAACTAACTCTCAATAAGCTTGACACAACATTGACCACATAGGCAACAAGGAATCATACAACACCCATCATGAACAATTCACTTTTCTCTTCGACAAGGCATAATGTAAAATTCCAACCATAGTACATAGTTAAAATTAAGGACATCCCACGAGAGAAAATATTTTAAGGTTATTTATTTACTAAAATCGTCTTCAAAACTTGACTTATGATCTAGAAGATTCATGTTATGATTTGAGCAATTCTTCTTACACAGGTGAACTTCTTTATTTTATACTATTGACTGATTAGCTTAAGATCAATTTTTCTGAAGGAGAATCATTCTATAATATGTCAATAACTTGCTTATTTCGTTGGTTTAAGAACATTTTTCATTTCTTACAAGGTTAATTAATCTTACTCAAGCCACTAAAACTTGTTCTACACACCTCTATTGCACAGGTGATAAGCACATACCCCGATTGAGATAAAGTACCATTTTAGGTTCAACAATAATCTTCTTTGTGCAAGGATCAAAATTTTAACAATACTTAAGAAAGGTTACAAAGAACCAAGGCAAGGGTTAAGGGAAACAAGTCAAAAATAATTTAGCTTCAAGGTCTCATTGGTTACTAACCAATCTTTTATCGAGGCTCATACTTTATCAAGATTGGTTAAAAGCTTCATTTAGACCTTGTTTGGTAAAGTTTGAAAAAGGAAAACAATTTACATTTCAAACGATTAAGAGATATCAAGGGTTTCTTAATCAATTTCCCTCCTACTTATATAACCTTATTATCTTCCAAAACTAATAATTGATTTCACCATAAGATCATTTAAGAATTCACCATAAAAGGATAATGTTGGTTAGTTTAGCTTGAGGAAAAACAAGGTAAATATATTTCTATTACAAAATCTATAGATTCCTCTTTGATCACCTAAGGACCCAAAATTTATCAAGCAACTCACATTTACATTAATTTATTTGTACATATAAATTTTATTTGAGCTTTTATAAAGATCATCCAACCATTTTATTATGCTTAGAATTACATTGTTACTATGTCTTAGAATGGTTTACCACACAACATTTTATCTCAAGAGCAAATTTTACCATTACTCATTTGTGAAAACTATACATGGTTACATCAATTCTTTCCAACATGATGCACAACCCAAAGGGACAACCAACTCTATGGAGCCAAGACTAGGGAACAAGAGAGTAATAACATTGGTCACACCACACTATACTATTCTTAGAATTTCTATAATACATTAGAATCACCCATAACCATGCGGTAATCAACTTTTATATTTTCCATGATAACAAAACAAGCCAAAGTTTCAATAGTCATGAAAAAATTACTCCACAACACATAATACTACGACACTGGTTTTATTCTAAACTCCCCAAATAACCCATTCTAGAGTTTTACAACATAAAATTATTCGTACAAAAGAACTTCTCAACCAAGTTTTATGCAATATTCTACAAGTATTTCCCTCATCTACTCACATAAGCCAACTACAACAATTATTAACCTAAGTTAATTCACTAGAACCGAGCAAGATAAGACTACACAAAGCAACAATAACCTACTATCTAATAATATCAAGAAATGAAACATTTTATTCCAAGAATTAGCTCGAAGCTCTAAATACTAACCACCCCTTAAGATAAATAAAATCTCCACCATGCCAATCTAAAAAGAAATCCTTATACTTTAAATTTTAACATTGTCTCAAAGCAAGGAAGATTTAACAATCATTTGAGAAGGGGCCCTCGACATGATAAGTTAGAAAAAATAGTCTAGTGTAAAGGGATTTCCATTGAATAAAAAATTAGGTTAAAAGATTGAAAACTGATATTCAAACCAACAATTTACATTCATAAAAAAAAAAGGTAACAATTTTTGAAATGAATAAAATTAAACAATTAACCTAAGAGGGAGTACGAGATTCAAAGGTTAACATGAAAGGTCTAGTGTATTAAAATTTTAATCATGTAATCATATAGGTTATATGATGTAAATCTCATAAATGACCACACTCAACATTGTTTAAAAAGGGAAGGAAAATAATACTAGTTTCGCCATCGATCACAGGAATTTCACAATCATTCAAGAAGAGGCCACTACCCTTATAGGCACGTAATGAAAAGCAAGAATAAAAGAGAGTTCTCGACATACAAGCTAACATTTAAAACATCAATCCAAGTTTTACCACACTAGGGATTTCCAAACCTTCTCTATAAGTCTATAGTTTTGGTTTAAAACAATGTGGATCACCACTTTCCATCACAAGTCCTTTTAAAGTACCCCTCGTTAACATATTCAAACCATTCAAAAAGGAAAATTGCATTTATAAGTATCACCAAAAGCCATTACATTAACATTAACTTCAAATATAAATAAACAATGCATCTATATATAAATACCCCCAAATATCCCTAATGCTCTTAACCATTCTATCAAGTCAACAAGATATCAACACACATACATCATCCAAAAGTCAATAAAAATCAGTGAGATGCACAATTATAAATATGCCACCAAGAGTTATCACGGTAGAATTATGCCAAGGAAGATATGACAATAAAGGAGTACTATCCATAACACACACATGAAACTACAAATCTCGGTGACAAAAACCTTTGATATGGTTTAAGCTTTATAAGGGATGGTCAAAGTGCCCCTCAGGAAAAACCTTAAACATTTTGGAACTATACTAAAGATCAACATACAATAAGGGTATACATCTAGCATCATACACAATTATGCAAGAATACTCAAGGTGTAAGACAACTAGCAATCCGGTACCTTAGCCAAGATACACCCTCCAAGCATAAATCTAACCACAAAATTCAACCACACATAAAGTTTTGTAAACCTACAGGATAGTTCAAAGGGAACATTTAATTGGTTCGAGAAAAGAGAACATGGAGATCTAACAGACCTCGACAACCACACCACTCCAAGGTTGGGCAACACCAAAGAACAAATGGCATCA